>JAJONR010000443.1:0-247639 GCA_029582245.1 Solanum etuberosum | reverse complement strand
CTTGTGAATTTGATGGGTTGTGATGCCTTGTACGGTAAGGCTCTGATTCATTCTTGTATATGCTTGTTGTCTAGAACTTTCCCCAAAATATATTTCAAGAAAAAAATTATAGATTTGACTTTGCTTGAAAGATGAATCTGTGCCCTTTTTGACTTGTGAATTTGATGGGTTGTGATGCCTTGTACGGTAAGGCTCTGATTCATTCTTGTATATGCTTGTTGTCTAGAACTTTCCCCAAAATATATTTCAAGAAAAAAATTATAGATTTGACTTTGCTTGAAAGATGAATCTGTGCCCTTTTTGACTTGTGAATTTGATGGGTTGTGATGCCTTGTACGGTAAGGCTCTGATTCATTCTTGTATATGCTTGTTGTCTAGAACTTTCCCCAAAATATATTTCAAGAAAAAAATTATAGATTTGACTTTGCTTGAAAGATGAATCTGTGCCCTTTTTGACTTGTGAATTTGATGGGTTGTGATGCCTTGTACGGTAAGGCTCTGATTCATTCTTGTATATGCTTGTTGTCTAGAACTTTCCCCAAAATATATTTCAAGAAAAAAATTATAGATTTGACTTTGCTTGAAAGATGAATCTGTGCCCTTTTTGACTTGTGAATTTGATGGGTTGTGATGCCTTGTACGGTAAGGCTCTGATTCATTCTTGTATATGCTTGTTGTCTAGAACTTTCCCCAAAATATATTTCAAGAAAAAAATTATAGATTTGACTTTGCTTGAAAGATGAATCTGTGCCCTTTTTGACTAGCCAATTTTTTTGGCCACCATATTACATTGTTTACCCTTTATAATACTCTATTTTTGTCACCCTCATATCTCCATTGTTGTTAATGATTTGTGATGTAGGGTAAAAGCCTAAGTTTGGGGGAGAAAAATTGAATGAGATGTGATGTACGCAAAATCCTATGTTTAGGGGTGTCTTTACCAATAGAACAAAGAGGAACAAGATAAAAGCGTAGAGTACCATAAGATTAAAAATGAGAAGTGTTGAAATGAGTTCATGGATGAAAGACTTTTAAGAAGGAAAACAACAAAAATGTTGGTGCTAGCTCATAGTTTGCAAATGACTTAAAGTGAAGAGAATAATGGTCGCTTGAAATAAGTTAACACCATGAAAAAGGAGAAATAAGGGTGGAAGCAAATAAAAAATGTGATCGGTCTACTGAATTGAGAATTGAAAGCATGATGGATATATCTTAGTTACTTGACCAAATGGTATTATAAATTTTTTCCAAGTCTAAATTAAACCCGCAAGTCCTTGGGGATTTTGAGTCTTGTCAATCTACATTTAGTTGCAGTTTACATACCGGTAAAGCCTATGTTTCCGTGTGTTTATACTTGAATTCCTCTGTGAGAGTGAGCACTTTTTCATGATTTATAATCTCTTGAATTGATATTCATATTTATGTGTGAGATTCTCTCTTGTGTGAGCGACATTGCATCCTTCATGTGAATCGTGATGTTTTGATTTCAATTAAGATGTATGAATATGATAAATCTTGGGAATGTTTAGGCAAACCTTTAAGGTTGAGGTCATTGACTTGAGATGCTTTGAAATTATTTTTTAAGGAAAAATTGTCTCAGTTTTGTGCTTCTAGTGAAAGGGATTTTGAAAGAAAAAAAACCTTTGTTTAGTGAATGGTGGTGGGACCAGTTGTGAGTTGTGTTTGTATATAGAGTCTTTTGTTTTTGTTATTTTGAGTCTAGTGTGTAATTATGTGGATCCTATATTGGGTGTGGCTGAGCTTAAGTCCTATGCTTAATGAGTTTTTTGCTTGAGGACAAGAAATACTTCAAGTTTAGGAATTTGATGAGTTGGTATTTTACTATAACACCTCGGAAATTGGAAAGTCGAAATAGAAAGGAAAAGTTGCAGAAAATTTTGTTGAAGCAAGTTCTACAAAATCCACTTATAGACCTTGGTAAGTTCTACGGGCAGTAGTAAGGTAGTCATAGGAACCAAGTTGAGTTTTATAAAATGTCAAGTGTCTCACGATGGTCTACAGATGAACATGACATGTCATAGGGTTGTCTACTGGTCGTACGAAGTGATCCTAGAGCTGATTAAAAGAATTGATTTGATACCTTAGGACTACAGAATGATTCGATGGGTCGTATACGAGTCGTAGGAGTGATCCAGACTTAGTGAAATTTTGGGCTTGAACTAGGATTCTATGAAAGGGCTCTACGGACCGTAGAGTAGACGACGAGGTTTCGTGGGAATTTGGATATTTTGGGTTTCTGTAGTTGGTTCTATGGTTGATCAGTACCGTCCGTAGAAATCCTTAAAGACCATAGGTCCAAACCGTAGAGTCAACCCAACATTTTAAATTAAGGGTGTTTGGGTCTTTTTCTACCCAGTTAACCCCTAAACTATGTCGTTTTGGACCTATAACTATTTTTACCCTTCAAAAATACCCCATTCCTTCTTATTCATTCAAAACCCTCAAAAGATCCTAAGTCTTCTTCTCCAAAATTCTCTCGAGGATTTTCAAGGTAAGGTTAGGGTTCTATCAAACTTCAAGGTTTCTTCCACCATTTCAAGGGCTTTGATTACCTAAGATATGTGGGAATTCATCAATGGATCTCTTTCATCCATTAGGTCTCAAAAGAATCTTAATCTCCAATTCAATTTCACCCAATTTGATTAAGGTTTCATGCAATTCTCCATGAGTCTTATTTATTATGATTCAATTTTTAATACTCAATATTATTATGCATGATTTGATTCAATTACATGGTTTTCAATTGATTTCATATGGACTCATGCTTTAAACTTGATTATGGCTATGAATTTACGAACAAAACTTATGAACTATGTATTATGATCATGAAAGCTATGCATGTTTATGAAAATGATGATAAGTTAACTATGGATAATTTTAAGATAAGTATCAATGATTTGTAAAATGTTTTCTCACATATGAATGAAATCATGATTTAGATGCTTATAAAGCTAATTGTCTATTATGAAGAAGTTTATGAAATCATAATTTGAAATGAACTACTCTATGATGACTTATGATTGAATTGGTAGTTCAGTTGTTCCTTTCCAAGAACTTTGATTATGAATATGATTATGTATTTTACGTTGGAATTTACTTAGCACCGATAGGACTTTGGAATGGAGGCCGTACTGCTAGTAAAGGTTTGGTCTTTAGTAGCTATTCCCTTGTCCCAAACTATGTTTCCCCATAGGATTGTCTTAAATGACCTAGCTAGTGGATCCATAATAGCACTTATGAATGAATATGACATAATTCTACTTTGGCAAGTAGTTTCCCCTTTCGGTGTGAGGGTCATGCCGGATTCCATGTTATATCTCACATGGTCTTATTGTCGGTTAACGGTAAATATCCCACAAACAAACAAAGTTCTCTCCAAAGGTTTTATGAAAGCTTTGCTCATGTTTTTGACCTTGTGTATGATTCATAGATTCTTTAAAGGCTTTTACTATGTTTTACTTGGTCATGCATATCATGTTCAAAGTTCTCCATATTATCATGCCTATGTCTTTACACATTTCTCCATACTTAGTACATTCAATGTACTAATGCATACTTATGCCTATATTGTCTTATAATATAGAGTCCGACTCTTCTCCTCCTAGACATGGTGAGTGTTGGGATTGGTCATCTGTTGATCACTTGGATTAATGACTCCTCATGCTCTACGGACAAGTCATTGATCTTTTAGTGCTTTTATTATCCTTTGTTTCAGACTTGGTTGTTGTGTATAGGTTACATCCAAACCACTCTTATGATGTTTGTAAGGCTTGTGTCAGACTTAATAGTATTTCCGCTATAATACCTCAGAAATTGGAAAGTTGGATTCAAAAGGAAAAGTTTAGTTTTAGGCACTGATGTAGTGATATACGAGTTCCATCTACAGACTATAGCGGGTCGTAGATGGTGAGTCGTAGAACTTGAGTTGAGTTTTGGGAATTTCATGTTTTTGATGTTTCACCTACAAGTGACTAGGATAGGTCGTAGATTGTTCTACAAGTCGTAGGAAGCACCCAAAGAAGGGATCTAGACTTAGTGAAATTTTGGGCTTCAATTTGGGTTCTATGGAAGGGGTCTACAAACCATAGACTAGACGATGGACCGTAGGAAGGTCTCATGGAAGTTGGAAGGATTTTTGGGTTTCTTAAGTTGGTCTACGGTTGACCAGTATGGGCTGTAGAAAGTTCTACGGACCATAGGTCCAACCCAAAGTCCTGCCCGACAGTTATTTCTTAAGGCTATTTGGGTCTTTACCTATGCAATTAATATCTTTACTATATTGTTTTGACCCTATTCTAAATCCTATAACTACCTTTCAATTCCTAAAACTACCCAAACCCTTTCATTCTCTCAAACTCTCATTTCCCATCCAAGTTCATCCTTTCCAATGCTCTCTCAACTCAAGGAAGAAAATCTAGGGTTTCAAGCTTCAAGTCTTCAATATTCTTGCTTTTTAAAGCTTTGATTATCAAGGTATGTGGAAATTCACCAATAGATTCTGTTTATCCACTGGGTCCTAAAAGAATCTCAAGTTTTCAATTCAATTTCACCCAATTCAATTATGGTTCATGCCAATCTCCATGGGTCTTATTTGATTATGATTCAATTGTTCAATTTCAATCTTATTATGCATGATTTGATTAAACTACATGATTTACAATTGATTTCATATAGACCTATGCTTTTTAATTGATTATGATGATGAATTTGTGAAGAAAATTTATGAATTTATGAAAGCTATGCATGTATTATGAAAATGATGTTTATGAACTAAGTGTCAATGAATTGTAAAAGGTTTTCTCACATATGCATGAATTTTGAAAGATTTTCTCACATATTGTAAAATCATTGTTGTGAAAGGTTTTCTCACACATGTTTGAATTATGATTTTTAGGAGCTACTCTATGATGACTTATGATTCAATTGGTTATTTAATTGTGCCTTTGCAAGTTTGATACTATAAATATGATTATGACTAACTCCGTTGGGATTTTACTTAGCATCGAGAGGACTTTGAGATGGAGGCTCTCCCGTTAGTAGAGGTTGGGTCTCTAGAAGCAATCTATTTGTCTCAAACTATGTGCCCCCGTAGGATTTTTTAAAATAACCTAGCTAGTGGATCCATATATAGAATTTAAATGAATGTTATGGAGACTACCTTGGAAAGTAGAATCCCCCTTTCGATATGAGGGTTACTCAAATTTCATGTTATAGCTCATATGGTCTTAGTGTCAGTTAACGTTAAATATCCCATATGATGAAATATGTTATCTCCAAGTGTTTTACGAAAGCTTTCATTATGTTTTAAGAATGCATTGATATTGTTTAGGACTTACGATTCTTTAAAGATTTTTACTCATGTTTTAGCTTGGTCATGCATATCATGTATAAATCCTCATATAATCAAAGTTATGACTTTTCATGCATTTATCCATACTTAGTATATTCCATGTACTAATTTATACTTGTGCTTATACTGTTTTATAATATAGGGTTCGGTGCTTCTCCTTCCACTCGTGGCTAACTTGGATTGCTACTTTACCATTGAATTGGTGAGTACTCATACTTTGAGGGCAAGGCCATGAAGAGTCTTATTGATTTTGTTGCTTTTCTTTGAAACTTTGTATGTGGTGTATAGATTACCTCCCAACCATTCCTATGTTGGTTTAGAATGGATTGTCAATACACAATTATGATTCCACTTTTATGTCCTAAACTTTCTTTTATGATATGAGATGATTTTACCTTTTCTCTCTTTTGTTGTAATTTCTTATACATTATGTATATCAAGTGGCTTGTGTGGGCCTCTCGGGGTCTTATTTTCCATGTCATGTCTAGGGTATACTTTGGGTCGTGACATCCGCGTATCTTTTATATACTCTAGTAGTATCTTTTATGTCATCTTATGATTTGAGACTTATCTTGATTATATCTCAAACTTTTGTATTTCATTACGTCATTATGATGTTAAGTTGCTTGTTTAGGTCCTCTTGGAGTTCTATCTGCCATGTCACATCTAGTGTGTACCTTGAATGACAAACTTGGTATTCCAAGCATCATGTTGTAGAAATCCTAGGGACCTTTTCTACAATCAGGTTGTATCTCAGTTCATTGATGAGATACATAAGATAGTGGAAATTATGGGAGTGTCAAAGGTGGAGAAGGAATAATTGGCCATTTATTAACTCAAAGGTGTTGTTCAAGTTTAATTCAACCAATCGAAGGAAGAAAGGGCTATTGATGCGAGTCCTCTTGATTGGGAGAAATTCAAAGGGAATTTCATTGATCATTTTTTCCCTCTTAAGATGAGAGAGGAAAAGGTGCTTGAGTTAATTAATCTTCGTTAAGGAAATATGAATGTGAAGGAGTATGCTTTGAATTTTACTCAATTTACTAAGTATGCTTCAACTATGATTGCCGACTCTAGGGAAAGAATGAGTAAGTTTGTGTCGGGGGTGTCCGAAATGGTGTTCAAGGAGCGTCGTACCTCTATGTTGATTAAGGATATGGATGTCTGTAGTTTAATGATACATGCCCAAAATATAAAAGAGGGAAAACTAAAAGAGAAGTCTAGGGAGTCGAAGAGGGCAAGGACTGGTGATGGTGACTATTCTCATTCTAGGTCCGGTGGACATGGTTGTCCGCAAATCTGGAAAAAGTTCTCCAGCCAAGGATCTTCAAATGCTCCAGCTTCTAAGTTCAACAATGATAGGGTGTCTAACTCTAAGGCTCAAGGAGGTTATGGTAGTGGATCTTCTATCCCCACTTTCCAAAAGTGTAGAAAAAGTCACCCTGGAAAATGCTTAGACGGTAGGGATGTTCGCTTTGGTTGTGGGAAGAGTGGTCACAAGATGAGAGATCGTCGGTTGAAAGCTACTAAGGGAAAGGATGGTATGCAATCTTGGCCTAGTGGTTCTGGTTTGCGTTCTCCTCGTTAGAATAGGTTTTATGCACTCCAGACTTGATGGGACCATAAGGGTTCTCCAGACTTTGTGACCCGTGAGGCTACCCCCTTGACGTAACACAGGATCTAGGATCACGAGTGACCCCAAGATAACCCTGAGTCTGGCATATCATAAGCATACTAAAAATAACTAAGTAAAACATATACTATGCGGAAGCTAAAACAGTGGATATCTAAAAACGGGGAAAAACCCAACTAGTCTGAGTATATAAAACATACTAAGAGTTTAGTGATAATTGACAACCACTTAACAATTCAAGCTGAATCTATTGCTATGTCTGAAAAGCCTCTAACTGAGTCGAGTTGCAGGGACATGCCCCCCCAGCTAACTCTAACAAAACTAAAACTAAAAATAATGACTAAAATAAAAGCATGTCTATTGACCTCGGAATATGAGGACTCACCACTAAAGATGCTGAATGCAGACCGAGAATCGATCTAAGTGTGATCTGGATGCTGAGTACCTAAACCTACATCATGAAAGGATGTAGCGCAGAGTATGCGTCAATACTTGAAATGTACTGAGCATGCAGGATATAGATACTAAGCTGAATAAAAGATATATAAGCTGAAAAATACATAACTAAGCAATGATGTAATCTGAGCAAAGATATAAATACTTATATATAACTGAAAAAAACTAAACTGAATGCAATGACAAAGTACTAATCATGAAGATAACATGTTGAACTATATACTGATATAAATGCTGAAAACCTGGACAATGCAAGGAGAGTCTGACTGTGGGAGCTACTATTAACCGACATAAACCACGTGAGCTAAACGTGGAGTCCGATGTATACGCCCCATCGAGACGACTCAATATACCTTGTAGGGGTATAAAGACATGACCGTAGTGTGATCACTAATACTGATGCGGAACAGAGGGGACTTATAATCCTATGCGGGCACATAGTTTTGGGACTATAAGGGTATGCTGAACCCTAGTCCAACTCGGTGCTAAGTCTACTCCCAACTGAATACATATGATGCTAAAATGCATTGAATACTTAATAGCTCAAAATACTGACATTCTAACTGAGAATGCAACATTTATATACTGAGAATGTGCCATTCGAAATCTGGAGCATGAATTTCTGTTTAACAGATCTAGCAAGTATAATTCATGAACTAAGAGAATTTACACTAACTAGGGTTCTGAATTTTATACAAGGAATTATGCAACGTTCCCAAGAAAACATGATATTTAGACGGTGGATTCTATAGCAACTGAAATCATAACAAATTCCCAAGATTTTACAAACCCTAGGTCTAAACAAGCTATGTAGAATCAAGGAACTGACTTAATTCTAAGGACCTAGTGGATGAAAGGAACCCACTAGTGAAATTCCACATACCTGGTGACAAAATCTACGGAGAAATCTTTTGGATTCCGGGGTTGAAACTTGAAGAACAATCCTTCTTGTTCTTGAAAGAAACTGGCGCCTCTTTCTCTTCTTTTCGTTCTAATTTGGATGACTTTTGGAGAATGAGGGTTCTAGGTATGTCTGACTAGGTTATTAGGCTTACACTGAGTAAAATGACGTAGTTTAGGCATCAAATGACGTAGTATAAGGGCCCCAACGCATAGGGAAAAGTCCAAAAAGACCATGAGTTAAAAGCTGACGAAGGCCATCTAAAGTGGGACTGACAAGCTATCGTTTGGACTACCGGCCATCGTCTGGGGTCATCGTTCATGCTCTGCCCGATGCGGCTTCACTAAAACGAGCATAACTGTTTACTCCAATCTTGGATTTTAGCAAACTCCATGGAGTTGGAAAGAGGATTCAATTATCTTTAATTTGATAGGTCATGGGACACCTAATCCATTTTGTGCTAAAAGATATGACCGTTTGAAGTTGACCCAATAAATTTTTCCCTCTAAATAGCTACTGACCCTCACCTACGGTGAGTGGGATCAGAGACCATCAAACTTTGGACCCCAACGATGGAACCAACCTATGGTCTTTGGGTCAATCAACGGATCGTGGTTCATGACAGTAGGTGTCACCTTTTGATCCTGAATTTTCCCTATGTCTGGGACTAAACCACGGGACCCCACCTATGGTCCATGGTCTGACTCACGGTCCATCGGTGGCTTCCGTTGGTTCTGACACCAGATCCTGGAAAGTTGTATTTTTCCATCTTCTCGAATTAGAGGTGTTACAATATCTCCCCTTGGGAACATTCGTCCTCGAATGAAGTCTAAACAAGATGAGTATGGAGGGAAGGTCTATAATCCCTATTACTGGGTACTAGAAACTGATATTTAACTGAACTCAGTTCCATGAACATGCAAATGTGCTGAAATGCAAGAATAACTGAGGAAACAAGATACTAAGACTGAATTACACAAGAGTAAACTGAGAGACTGGAGAGGAACTATTACCTCAAGCTGAAACGGAATCGGCAGGGAAGAGGTGAGGCTACTTGGCCATCATGGTTGCTTCTGCTTCCCAAGTAGCTCCCTGTACGGATGAACTCCTCCACAAAACCTTTACTGAAGTGACTTCCTTAAATATCAACCTACGAACCTGACGGCCAAGGATTTCAACTGGCACTTCTTCATAAGTGAGACCATCCTTCACAGCCACACTCTCTAATGGTACTATCGATGCCGGATCACCCACACACTTCTTCAACAAGGAAATATGAAGACTGGATGAACCGCTGCTAGTTCTGCTGGAAACTCTAACTCATAAGCCACATTACCAACCCTTTTTAGGATTTTTAAGGACCTACATATCTGGGACTCAGCTTCCCTTTCTTCCCAAATCTCATCACCCCCTTCATGGCTGACACTTTCAGGAAAACCCAATCATCGATTTCAAACTCTAAGTCCCTTTTCCTCACATCTACATAGGACTTGTGACGACTCTGAGCTATCTTTAGTCTATCTCTAATGAGCTGAACGTTTTTCATAGCCTCATGAACCAAATCTGGCCCAATCAAGGCTGCTTCACCTACTTCAAACCAACCAATTGAGGACCTGCATCTACTCCCATATAGTTTCTCATACGGGGCCATCTGAATACTGGAATGGTAGCTATTATTATAGGCAAACTCTATGAGAGGTAGGCGATCATCCCAACTACCCTTGAAATTGATCACGCAAGCTCTCAACATGTCATCTAAGGTCTGAATGGTACGCTCTGCTTGACCATCCATCTGCGGATGAAATGCTGTACTGAGATTAACCTGAGTACCAAGACCTTTCTGAAATGATTTCCAGAAATGAGAGGTAAACTGAGGACCTCTATATGAGATGATAGACAAGGGAACCCCATGCAACCTGATTAACTCATTGATGTAGAGTTTGGCGTAGTCCTTCACTGAATTTGTAGTCTTGACAACCAAGAAGTGAGCGGACTTAGTGACTCTGTCCACTATCACCCAAATGGAGTCATGTTGTCTGTGAGTAAGAGGTAAACCCGTAACAAAGTACATGTTTATCACTTCCCACTTCCATGTAGGAATGTTAATCTCTTGAGTCATACCTCCTAGTTTCGAGTGTTCTACTTTCAGCTATTGACAGTTAGGACACTTAGCCATAAAGTTTTCTATGTCCCTCTTCATGCCGTTCCACCAAAAGACTTCCCGTAGATCACGGTACATCATAGTGGCACCTGGATTAATAGAATATCTGGAATTATGGTCTTCTGTAAGGATCTGTTGCCTCAACTCACCCACATTAGGAACACATAAGTGACCCTGGTAACGAAGCATACCATCTCCCCCTTGGGAGAAAATCTCAACTTTCTGCTGATGAACTGCACCTTTCAACTAAAGTAATATAGGATCACTGTCCTGCTTTTCCTTAACCTCCGCTACCAATGAAGATTCTGATCCATTCTGAACTATTACACCCCCATCTGATGTGTCCGTAAGGCAAACTCCTAAGCGAGCAAGCCGGTGAACATATTTGGCTAACTCTTTCTTTTCTTTCTCAACATGTGCTACACTACCCATAGACAGTCTGCTGAGAGCATCAACTACTACATTTACCTTACCCGGATGGTAAAGCATATTGATGTCATAGTCTTTGAGAAATTCAAGCCATCTCCTCTGATGAAGATTCAACTCTTTCTGGGTGAACACATACTGGAGGCTCTTATGATCTGTGAACACATCAACATGAACACCATAAAAGTAATGTCTCCAAATCTTTAGGGCAAATACTACGGCTGCAAGTTCGAGGTCATGAGTCAGGTAGTTCTTCTCATGGACGTTAAGCTGTCTAGAAGCATAAGCTATGAACTTACCTCACTGCATCAACAAACAACATAGTACATCACAATAAATCACATAACCGTCTGAACCATCTGGTAGAGTCAAGACAGGAGTTATAGTCAACCTAGTCTTCAGTTTTGAGAAACTATTCTCACATTCATCTCACCGTTGAAATTTGACCGTCTTCCGAGTCAACTTGGTCAATGGGGAAGCTATGGATGAAAATCCTTCAACAAACCTCCTGTAATAACCGGCCAAACACAAGAAACTTCTGATATCTGTTGGAGAGGTGGGTCTGGGCCAATGCTGTACCGCCTCAAGTTTTTGAGAATCCACTCGGATCCCTTCGCTGGATACCACATGACCAAGGAAAGCAACCGACTGTAACCAGAATTCATATTTGCTGAACTTAGCGAATACGTTGTGATCTTTGAGAGTCTGCAGGATAACTCTCAGATGAGTCACATGCTCCTCTTCACTCTGAGAAGAAATGAGGATATCATCAATAAAGACGATGACAAACAAGTCCAAATACTATTTCAACACCCTGTTCATTAAGTCCATGAAAGCTGCAGGAGAATTTGTTAGTCCAAAAGACATAACTACAAATTCATAATGACCATACCAAGTTCTGAAGGCTGTTTTTGGGATGTCACTATCTCTGACTCTAAGCTGATGATAATCGGATCTGAGGTCTATCTTAGAAAAGCAGCTAGCACCCTAAAGTTGGTCAAACAAGTCATCAATCCTAGGGAAAGGATACTTATTCTTGATTGTGACTTTGTTCAACTAACGATAGTCAATGTACATACTGAGAGAACCATCTTTCTTTTTCACGAACAACACTGGAGCACTCCATAGAGAGATACTGGGTCTAATGAACCCTTATCTAGAAGGTCTAACAAAATTGAAATTAAAAATAATGACTAAAATGAAAGCATGTCTATTGTCCTCGGAATATGAGGACTTACAACTGAAGCTGCTGAATGTGGACCGAGAATCGATCTAAGCGTGATCTGGATGCTGAGTACCTGAACCTACATCATGAAAGGATGAAGCGCAAAGTATGTGTCAGTACTTGGAATGTACTGAGCACGCATGATATAGATACTAAGTTGAATAAATGATATATAAGCTGAATAATACATAACTGAGCAATGATGTAATCTGAGCAAAGATATAGATACTGATATATCACTTAAAAAAACTAAACTAAATGCAATGACCAAGTACTAATCATGAAGATAACATTTTAAACTATATACTGATATAAATGCTGAAAACCTGGTCAATGCAAGAAGAGTCTGACTGTGGGAGCTACTATTAACCGACATATACCACGTGAGCTAAACGTGGAGTCCGATGTATACGCCCCATCGAGAAGACCTAATATACCTTGCCAGGGTATAAAGGCATGACTATAGCATGGTCACTAATACTAATGCCCAATAGAGGGGACTTATAATCCTACACAGGCACGTAAATCTGGGACTATGAGGGTACGCTGAACCCTAGTCCAACTCGGTTCTAAGTCTACTCCCAACTAAGTACATATGAAGCTAAAATGCACTGAATACTGAATAGCTCAAAATACTAACATGCTAACTGAGAATGCAACATTTATATACTGAGAATGTGACATTCGAAATCTGGAGCATGATTTTCTGTTTAACTGACCTAGCAAGTGTAATTCATGAACTAAGAGAATTTACACAAACTAGGGTTATGAATTTTATGCATGGAATTATGCAACATTTCCAAGGAAACATGATATTTAGACTGTGGATTCTATAGCAACTGAAATCACTAAAAATTCCCAAGATGTTACAAACCCTAGGTCTAAACAAGCTACGTAGAATCAAGGAACTGACTGAATTCTAGAAACCTAGTTGATTAAAGGAACCCACTAGTGAAATCCCACATACCTGGTGACGAAATCTACGGTGAAATTGTTTGGATTTCAGGGCTGAAACTTGAAGAACACTACTGCTTGTTCTTGAAAGAAACTAGCACCTCTTTCTCTTCTTTTTGTTCTAATTTGGATGACTTTTAAAGAATAAGGGTTCTGGTATGTTTGAATAGGTTATTAGGCTTAGACTGAGTAAAATGACGTAGTTTAGGCATCAAACAATGTAGTTTAAGGGCACCAACGCATAGGGAAAAGACCAAGATGACGCTGACTTAAAAGCTGACGAAGGCCATCCACGGTGGGACTGACGGACCGTCGTTTGGACTACCGGCCATCGTCTGGGGTCATCCTTCATGCTCTGTCCGACAGGGTTTCACTAAAACCAGCATAACTGTTTACTTTGACCTTGGACTTTAGCAAACTCGGTGGCGTTGGAAAGAGGATTCAATTATCTTTAATTTGATAGGTCATGGTCCACCTAATTCATTTGTGCTAAAAGATATGACCATTTGAAGTTGACCCAACAATCATTTTCCTCTAAATAGCTGCTGACCCTCACCTACGGTCAGACCTACGACCCGTAGGTCTAACCACTGACCGTATTGGTCAACCGTGGGTGGGATCAGAGACCATCAAACTTTGGACCCTAACGACGGAACCAATCTACGGTCCGTGGGTCAATCAACGGGCCGTGGTTCACGACCGTAGGTGTCACCTTTTTATCCTAAATTTTCCCTAAGTTTGGGACTAAACCACGGGACCCCACCTACGATCCGTGGTCCGACACATGGTCCGTCGGTGGCTTCCATTTGTTATGACACCAGATCCTGGAAAGTGATATTTTTCCGTCTTTTCGAATCAGAGGTGTTACAATTTTGATTTGTATTCTTTACTTGATCCGGGTGCTACTTTGTCTTTTGTGACTCCTTATGTGGCTATGAGATTTGATGTTGGTCTTGAAATCTTTTCTAGTCCCTTCTCTATCTCTACGCCAGTTGGTGATTTTTCTTTTGCTTAACGAGTTTATAGAAATTGACCTATCTCTGTTTCTCATAGATTCACTCATGTAGATCTTGTAGAAATTGATATTTTAAATTTTGATGTTATTTTCAGGGTGGATTGGCTTCATTCTTGTTATGGTACCTTAGATTATAGGACTCGATTTGTCACATTTAAGGTTCCGAATGAACCTATGTTAAAATGGAAAGGGGTAAATTATGCTCTTAAGGGTTAGTTCATATCTTGCATAGGCTAGGAAAATGATTTTTAAGGGTTGCATTTCTCATCTAGTTCGGGTTAGGGATACAGATTTCAAAACCTACTCTTGAGTCAGTTTCAATTGTAAATGAGTTTCCAGAAGTGTTTCTCGATGACCATCCCGGTATTCCTCCCGAAAGAGAAATAGAGTTCGGTATTGACCTTCTCCTAGATATGCAACCTATCCCTATTCCTCTTTACTGCATGGCCCCAACAGAACTTAAGGAATTAAAGGACAAATTTAAGGATTTATTAGATAAGGGTTTTATTAGATCGAGTATCTCTCCATGGGTTGCTCTAGTGTTGCTTGTTCGAAAGAAGGATAGTTTCCTCCGAATGTGTATTGACTATCGACAATTGAATAAGGTTACCATAAATAATAAGTATCATATTCCAAGGATTGATGATTTGTTTGATCAACTTCAAGGTGCGAGTTTCTTTGCCAAGGTTGACCTTCAGTCGGTTTATCAGCAATTGAGGGTAAAGGAAAGTGACATACCAAAAATGACTTTTCGAACTCAATATGGTCATTATGAATTTTTGGTAGTGCCATTTGGTTTAACTAATGCCTCGGCAGTGTGCATGGACATGATGAATATGGTCTTCAAAAAAAATCTTTATATGTTCGTGATTGTGTTAACTGATGATATCCTTATTTACTCACGAAGTTTGGGTGAATATGTTGAGCATTTAAGGATCGTGTTGCAAATTCTCAAGGATCATGAATTATATGCTAAGTTTAGCGAATGTGAGTTTCACCTGGTTCATTACTTTTTTTGGCCATATAGTCTCCGGTGAAGGTATTTAAGTTGATCCTAAAAAGACTGAGACAATTAAGAATTGGCCTAGACCTTTGTCTGCTTCAGATATTTGGAGTTTTTCTTGGGTTTGGCTGGTTATTATAGAAGTTTTGTGGAAGGAGTTTCTTCTATTACTTCACCTTTGACAACATTGACTCAAATAAAGGTGAAATTTCTATGGTCAGAAGCTTGTGAGAAAATTTTCCAAGAATTAAAGGATAGACTCACTTGAACCCCTATTTTGACATTACTGGAAGAATCAAATGAATTTGTGGTTTATTGTGATGCTTCACAGATTAGTGTTGGTTGTTTATTGATGCAACATGGAAAAGTCATCGCTTATGCTTCAAGGCAATTGAAGGTGAATGAAAGGAATTATCCGACTCATGATTTGGAGTTAACAGCGGTAGTTTCTGTTTTAAAGATATGAATACATTACCTATATGGTGTTCATGTAAATGTGTTTACTGACCGCAACAATTGACGTATGTATTCACCCAAAAGGACTTAAATCTTCATCAACAAAGGTGGCTTGAGTTATTAAAAAGATTACAACACGAGGGTCCTTTATCATACAGGTAAAGCGAAGATGGTGACAAATGCTCTTAGTCAACTTTTGATGGGAAGTGTTGCTCATATTTAGGATTGTAAGAAAGAGCTAGTTCGTGATGTTCATAGATTGACCCAATAGGGTGTTCACTTGGTCGATTCTAATAAAGGTGGTGTGATTGTTCAAAATGGTTTGAAATAGTCTCTTATATCGGAGGTCAAGGCCAAGCAAGATCTTGATTTGATTTTGGTGGATTTGAAGAAGTTGGTTTCTGAAAAAGCCATTGAAGCTTTCTCCCAAGAGGGAGATGGTGTCCATCGATACCAAAGTCGATTATGTGTTCTGAAAGTTGATGAATTGAGAAGTCAGATTCTAATAGAAGCTCAGAGTTCTCGGTATTCTATTCACCTGGAGCAACCAAGATGTAGCGCAATTTGCGGGAGATCTATTGGTGGAATGAGATGAAGAAAGAAATTGCGGAATTTATGGCAAAATATCTGACATGTCAACAAGTAAAAGTTGAGCATAAGAAATTGGGTGGTTTGTCTTTAAGACATTAACATTTCTACGTAGAAGTGGGAACGTTTGAATATAGACTTCATTATGGCTTTACCTTGTACACATCATTAGTTTAACTCAATTTGGGACATTGTGGACCAAATGACAAAATCGGTTGACTTTCTTCCCGTAAAGACTTCATTTTAAGCCGAAGAATATGCCAAGCTTTATATTCGGGAAATGGTGAGGTTGTATGGACTACCCTTATCTATTATCTTCGATCGTGGTACTCTGTTTACATCTCTATTTTGGAGGTCATTTCAAAAAGGTCTTGGTATTCAAGTGAAGTTTAGCACGACTTTTCATCCTCAGACTAATGGACAAGCTGAGTGTACTATTTAGACATTGGAAGATATGTTGAAAACTCGTGTGATTGACTTCAAGGGTATTTGAGATGATCATATGCCTTTGATCAAGTTTGCTTATAATAATAGTTTTCACTCGAGTATCCAAACGACTCAATTTGAAATTGGTGAGGTCGCTCTGATAGGGCCCGAGTTGGTGCATGAGGATTTGAAAAAGGTTCAACTTATTCAAGAATGGTTGAAAACGGCTCAAAGTCGACAACAGTCTTATGGTGATGTTAGAAGAAAAGAGCTTGAATTTGATGTTGATGATTGGACTTACTTGAAAATTTCACATATGAAGGATGTAATGAGATTCAGAAGGAAAGAGAAGCTTAGTCCCCGTTATGTGGGCCCATCTAAGATTTTAAGGCATATTGACAAGGTTTCTTATGAATTAGAATTACCTAATGAGTTAGCATTGGTACATCCGGTATTCTATGTCTCTTTGTTGAAAAAGTGTGTTGGAGATCCGACGTCCATTATGCCTTTGGAAAGTTTGGGAGTTATAGAAAGCCTTCCTTATGAAGAGATTTTGGTTGTAATTTTGATTGTTAAGTTAGGAAGTTCAGAAATAAATAAGTTGATTTCGTGAAAGTTCTTTGGAGGAATCAACAAGTTAAGGGTGCTACTTGGGTGGCCGAAGCCGATATGTTGTCCAAGTATCCTCATATCTTTCCCCACGCTCCTACTCTAGCTTGAGGTATTAATTCCTCATGGTCCATTCCTTTGGATTCATACAATTTAGTCATTCTCATGTTTTCATATGCATGCATGTTCATGAAAACATGATTTTAATGTTATGATTTAGTTTGGAATGATTTCTCCTTGATTATGTGCATTTTGATGAGAATCACATTCATGTTGGGTGATGTAACGTGAGATCTTGGCATATTTGATGCTCAAACTAAGGACTATTGCTAGAATCGAGTGTATTTATATGGATATGATGTGCTTGGTGATGTTTGCACATGTAAAACATGTGGACGTGGAAGATAGAAAAGAAAAGAAGAAAAGTCATTCTGGAACAATCACCATGGAGCCCAAGACGGGCCACGGCGCGTCCTGAAGCTCGTGAAGAAGGTCCAGTAAGCAGGCTTTGCATAGTGAAGGTTGATTTTAGCCAAGGAAAGATCACGGACGCCCTGACGGGCCATGGTGATCATGACGGCTCATCTTATAGATCGTGAAGTTGAACAAGTGGGAAGGCCTTGAGGGACTATGTTTTGGTTTGGCCAAGTAAAGACCACAGAAGCCCAAACGAGTCGTGGACCTCATGACGAGTCGTGCTGCTGTTCGTGAAGGATTTCCAGTAGACATGCATTGAGGAGTAAAGTTTGGCATGGCTAAGTAAGGACCACAGAAGCTCAGACGGACCGTGGTCCTCACAACGGGTCGTGAGCATAGTCGTGAAGAGTTTCCAGTAACCAGTCCTTGAAGTCTCACATTCCATTTGACTAAGTACCGACCATGACATACTTCACGGACCATGAAGATCGTGACGGATCGTCAGGTCATCCGTGAAGTTGCCCGACATTTTAGTCCTACTTGAAGTAGGACTCTTTTTAGACTGACTATTTGAATTAATTAGGTTGTAATTTTGAATTATCTCGTCATATCTGGAACGAGCGACTACTTTCTAAATATTCTCTACTTTGGTGTTTGGATCGATTAACATTGAATCAAGATTTAAAGTTTGATTTGGTTTTTGAATATCAAGTGTTCTTTGAATCTGCAAATCTTCGTAAGTGATTTCTCTTAATGCATTCATTACTTATCTTTGCTTATTTGATTGAAAGCATGAGTGGCTAAACACCACAACTATATTTGTGGGAACTATGACTGAAATCTAAGTTTAGATTCGTAAAATGGGTAGAATCTGATTGATATTTGCAATATATGACTCAACTTTCGTTATTCATTTGTTTTAATGAGTGCACACGTTAGAATGTGTCTGTATCTATCAATTGTTCGAGAGAAAATCGATAGTTAGGAAAAAGTTGAGTTGAACAGTTGAATTGGAGTGAAAGTTTGAGTTCGAGAGGAGAGAACTTTGACACTAAACTATGCGAGGGTAAAATCGAATAACACTCTAAGACCAAGAGGATTTGAGTGGAAAGTTATCTAACAAGACTGAGAAGTGTTAGATACACCTAACTCGCCTGTAATTTGCAAAGAATGAATTACCTGAAACTCATTCATGAATCAACAGTAGATGTAACATCATGGGAAACACAACCCTGGTTTCATTCATTTATCAACACAACCTTAAAATCAAGGCCCTGTTAATTGTTAATCTGGATATTTTAACAACATTGGTTACCTGAACCTTACAACTAAACCCATTTTACGTTTCAAAATTACTTTCTCTAGGAAATAATAACAACCTTTGGATAAGCGCGACAGTGAAACTATTTTTGTAAAGAAATTCTCTGTGGGATCGACCTCAACTCACGTTGAGTTCTATAAATTGACTTCGACCATTTATACTTCTTAATTAAAGTGTAAGTTTAGACGTATCAAATTTTGGCACCGCTTCCGAGGAATTTCAATTCTGAAATATTTTACTAGCATTTATTCGAAATGTAGTTATATTTCCTAATTTTATGTCTTGTATTTTGGCTGTGTCTTTGACATGTAAGTTCAACAGTGCATGCCCAATACCAGAAGTAAGGGAGCTCCATTGATTCCTTACGATCCGGAACTTAGGAAAACTATCCGCAAGAGGGTGAATGCACAGAACCTTGAGGCTCAAAGGCAAAGATTGGGACTTGAGGCTGAGACCGCTGCAAGAGGTGCTCAATAACATGCTGTGAACAACCCACCTAGGGTGGTGGAGGAACATGAAGGAGTAGAATAGATAGCTCCTCATCACCGCCAACCATTAGCTCCAAGGGGTCGAGCACAACAACCAGCTGACAGAGTGTTTGAAGAGGACGACTTCGATTTGGATTGAGCTGGAGCCACCGGAGCAATAGTGCTACCTGCATTACCTCCAGGTGTGAAATTCAGAATCACCAACATGATGATTCAGCTGCTGAACTTGAAGGGAATGTTCATAGGGATAACTGGTGATGATGCTCATTAGCATGTAATGAACTTCGTAGCAATCTGCAAATCACAAGAGATCCCTGGGGTGAGTCAGACTGCTATGAGACTGAGTTTATTCCCATTGTCTCTTACTGGAGAGGCAACAAACTGGTTGAACGAGATGCCAGATGATTCTATCAGAACTTGGAATGAGTTAGGAAGCCTTCTTGGAATGATTCTACCCTGAGTCACAAGAACTACAGATGAAGGATGAGATAAGTACATACAAGCAACAACTAGTGGAGGCAATGCATGATACTTGGTGGAGATTCACCCAAAAGCTAAAAAAATGCCCGAACCATGGTCTTACAGAAAGACATTTAAAACAGGCATTTTATAGATCATTAAATTTTATTGATAAGCCTGTTGTTGATGCAGTGTGTGGAGGTTCCTTCATGAGAAAACCATTTCCAGAGATCGTGCAAATCATGGATGAAGTCTCGAAGAACAATAGAGCATGGCACACCAGAGATGCTGAAGTTGGAGATCTGGGGTTCACATTCGAGCTTTCAGCTGAACAAAAGAAGTGAGAGGAAGAAAGGGATCAAGACAGGGCCCACATGAGGACCCAGATGAATCTACTCACGAAGCATATCATGGCAGGTTCTGAGAAGGTGAATGTTGTGGGAGCCTCAAACAGGTATGAAGTTCAGGATATCAATTTAGATAAGGAGACTAAATACTTGGGCAACCAGGGGGTTTCCAAAATTATAACTCGGGAAACAAAGGATATAATTCTGGAAATACAGGTCGAAACTATTCCAGAGAAGGACAGTATGAAAGGACAGCAAATAGAGAACAAGGCAACTGGCAGAAAAGAGATGGCTACAGGAATGATCGCAGTGGTGTTTATGTACCTCCGGGTAATAGAGATCGAACAGGTGGTAGTTCCAGTGGGTCCAAATTGGAAGATATGTTAGCCAAAGTGTTACAAAAAGTTGAGTCTACAGATGCAAGTGTGAAAGAAATGAAGGGTGACTTCTCCAGTATGACTCAACTGGTGGATTCTCACACCACTTCTATCAAGCAGATAGAGCAACAGTTGTGACAACTATCAGCATCACTGAACCAGAGGAAGAATGGGTCACTACCAAGTGACACTATTTAGAATCCCAAGAAATATGGACACTACATGGCTATCACCACCAGAAGCGGTAAGATTCTGAATGAGCCAATATCTGCAGGTACTGAGCAGGAACAGGGCATGGGGAGAAATGAAGAAGAAGAGGTTGAAGCTGAACATGTAGATGATGTAGAAGAGGCTCAAAGAACAGTAAAGCCAATAGGGGTGAAGGAAAAACAAGTTGAGGTAACTTTGCCTTTACAGCAGATACCAAGACCACCTGCTCCGTTCCCTCAAAGACTCAAGAAGAAAGTTGAGGATGGGAAGTTTGCAAAATTCATAACCATGCTGAGACAACTATCAGTGAACATCCCATTGGTGGAAGCTCTGGAGAAGATGCCAGGATATGCTAAGTTCATGAAGGACTTAGTCACAAAGAAAAGAGCTGTAAGTTTTGAATTAATTGACAATATTCATCATTGTAGTGCTATTGGTACAAGATCTCTAGTGCAAAAAAAAGAGGATCCAGGTGCATTCACGATACCATGCACCATCAGGTCATTTGAGTTTGCAAAGGCCCTATGGGATTTAGGTGCAAGTATAAATCTGATGCCGCTAGCCATTTACAAGCAATTGGGCTTGGGGGTTCCAAAACCCACCGTGATGAGGCTGATGATGGCAGATAGGTCAGTGAAGTGAAGTGGCCTGTAGGGATTTTATATGATGTGCTTGTAAAAGTGGATAGTTTCATTTTTCTGGCAGACTTCGTGATTCTCGATTGCGAAGTAGACTTTGAGGTTCCCATAATTTTGGGAATGCCATTTCTGGCTACAGGTCGAGCTTTGGTTGATGTTGAGAGTGGAGAGCTGAAATTCAGGCTCAACAATGACGAGGTAAAGTTTAAAATATGTAGGCCTATGAAGCAACCACAAGACATGAATGTGGTGTCTGCAATAGAGGTCTTTCATGAAGGGGAGCCGTAAGCTTCTATTAAGGAAAGGTTTGCTATTGAAACATTGGCAGCCGTGCTAATGAACTTTGAAGCAGACTTTCAGAATTACTATGTGGAGACTGTGAATGCTCTGCAAGGTATTAGGTCACATTCTTATGCTCTAAATAAATTAGACCTGGATCTGAAAAACAGGCCAACTCCCCCAGCAAAGCCATCCATTGAGGAGCCGCTTGTACTTGAGCTAAAACAGCTACCCACTTACCTAAGGTATGTCTTTTTGGGTACTAATAACACTTTGCTAGTCATTTTGGCTGCAGATCTGAATGATGAATAGGTGCAAGCTGTGGTCAACTTCTTGACAAGGTACAAAAAGGTGATCAGTTGGACTATTATTGATATCATTGGGATACCTCCGGGTATCTATACTCATAAAATCCAACTCGAGGAGGATTGCAGCTCGAGCATAGAGCACTAGAGGAGGTTAAATCCACCAATGAAAGAGGTGGTCAAAAAGGAAATCATAAAGTTGTTGGATGCAGGGGTGGTGTACCCCATTCCTGACAGTCATTGGGTTAGCCCAGTGCAGTGTGTGCCCAAAAAGGGTGGTATGACAGTGGTGGCTAATGCGAAGACTGGATTGATTCCCCAAAGACCAGTCACAGGTTGGCGAGTATGCATGGATTACATGAAGTTGAACAAGTGGAACTTGAAGGATCACTTTCCAATGCCGTTCATGGATCAGATGCTTGACAGGTTGGCTGGCAAAGGATGGTACTGCTTCTTAGACCGCTACTCTAGGTATAACCAGATATCAATTGCACCAGAAGATCAGGAAAAGACCACCTTTACATTTCCTTATGGTACTTCTGCGTTCAAACGCATGCCATTTGGATTATGTAATGCACCAACAATTTTCCAGAGGTGTATGGTGTCTATCTTCTCAGACATAGTAGAGGACACTTTGGAAGTGTTCATGGATGATTTTTCTGTGGTAGGTGACACATTTGATGATTGTTTGTTGAATCTTAGCAGGGTACTACAACGAGGTGAGGAGTCAAATTTGGTGCTTAACTGGGAGAAATGCCATTTCATGGTCAAGGAAGGCATAGTCCTAGGACATAAGGTGTCGCAGAAGGGACTGGAGGTAGACAAAGCGAAGATTGAGGTGATTGAAAAGTTTCCTCCGCCTATTTGGGTGAAAGGTATTCAAAGCTTTTTAGGACATGCAGGATTTTACAGGTGATTCATCAAGGATTTCTCAAAAAATGCACATCCCTTGAGCAAGCTTTTGGAGAAAGAGGTGAAATTTGCCTTTGATGATGCATGCCTAAGAGCCTTTGAGTGCCTGAAAGAGAAGCTGGTCTCTGCCTCAGTGATCATTGGCCCGGATTGGTCGAAGCCATTTGAGGTAATGTGTGATGCAAGTGGTACTTCCTTGGGAGTTGTGTTGGGATAGAAGCACAACAAGATCTTCCATCTGATCTAATATACTAGCAAATCGCTAAACGGAGCACATCGCAACTATACTATTACTGAACAGGAACTACTGGCTCTGGTGTACGCATTTGAGAAGTTCAGAGCATACTTGCTGGGCACTAGAGTGATAGTCCACATAGATCATGCAGCACTGCGATATCTCATGGCGAAAAAAGATGTAAAGCCGAGATTGATAAGATGGGTGCTGCTGCTTCAAGAATTTGACTTCAAAGTCAAAGATAGAAGGGGTTGTGAAAATCAGGTGGCTAATCAACTGTGTAGGTTGGAGGCAGAGAAGAAGGGGGAACTCGAGTTAGACATAAATAACTCATTCCCAGATGAGCAGGTATTAGCTGCCACTCTTGATCTCATTCCCTAGTTTGCTGACTTTGCTAATTTTCTTGTTAGCGATTTGATGCCTGAAGGACTAACATTCTGGCAAAGGAAGAAATTCCTACATGATGTGGGAAAGTATTTTTGGGATGAACCATATTTGTACATGGTGTGTGCTGATAACATCATCAGGCGATGCATCCCTGAGGTAGAGATGTTGCATATCTTAGAAGCCTGTCACTCCTCTCTAGTAGGTGGTCATCATGGAGGTGCACAAACTTCCCACAAGTTACTCCAAAGTGGTTACTACTGGCCTACAATCCCTCAGGACTCAATTGATCTAGTCAAGGGGTGTAATGTGTGCCAGAGGCAAGGAGCCATCTCTCGTCGGCATGAATTGCCAATGACACCTATTTTGGAGGTGGAACTGTTTGATGTGTGGGGAGTTGACTTCATGGGACCATTTGTGAGCTCCTATGGGCAAAAGTACATACTGGTGGCAGTGGACTATGTGTCCAAATGGGTTGAGGCAGTTGCCCTGCCTGAAAATGATGGTAAAAACATTGCTGGTTTTCTGAAGAAGAACATATTCTCAAGGTTTGGTACACCTAGAGAGATTATCAGTGATGGAGGCTCCCATTTCTGTAATAAAGTGTTCAGTGCACTTTTGGCTAAATATGGGGTAAAACAGCACAAGGTGGCAACACCATATCATCCGCAGACAAGTGGCCAAGTTGAGGTATCAAATCGGGAGATCAAAGTGATTTTGGCAAAGACAGTGAATGTCAACAGAACAGACTGGGCTAGAAAGTTTGATTATGCTCTATGGGCATATCGGACAGCTTTCAAGACACCTATTGGTATGTCTCTATATCAGTTGGTGTTTGGAAAGGCATGCCATTTTCCTGTTGAGCTTGAGCATAAGGCACTCTAGGCACTAAAGAAGCTGAACCTCAGTTGGAGTGAAACAGCGAACCTGAGACTGGATCAGATTAATGACATGGATGAATTCTGCTTGAGAGCCTATGAGAGGTCTGCACTGTACAAGGGAAGGATGAAGATGTATCATGATAAGCATATTGAGAAAAGGACCTTCAGTTCGGGTGATTTGGTGCTACTTTTCAACTCCAGGATTCGTCTGTTTCCTAGGAAACTGAGATCCAAATGGTCTGGACCATTCAAGGTAACTCAGGTATTTCAATCGGGTGCTATTGAGCTTGAGAATGACAAGGGAGAGAGGTTCAAAGCAGATGGTCAGCGAGTCAAAGCCTATTTGTGAGTCCCGGAGGAGGTAAAAATAGTTGAGGAATGCAAGCTTGATGAAGTCTAAGTAATCAAGTAACCTGCGTCGCGCGGCGATGTTAAATTGTGCGTTGCTTGGGAGGAAACCCGAGATTGTAAATGTACTAGGTAGTTTACATTTTAGCATATTTTTCATTGTTTTTATGTGTCACCGTGTGTTGGTGTGTGCAGGAAAAAGTGGGAGAAAAGAACTGAACAGCTGGGAGTTAGCAGACTTCACGAGCTCTACCACGGACTGTGGTGCTCTTCACGAGCATCATCACGGTCTGTCAGGGCCACCAACATCCTAAATGAGCTACTGGAAACTACAAAAATTGGTTCACGGAAGGATTTACGGTCCGTTAGACTTTGTACAGACCGTTTAGCCTCTCGTGAACCTCAGGTAAGTTTTCTCGTCCAAGTGTGGTTCACATGCACTCCCAAGGACCGTGGTGCTCTTCACGAGCTTCATCACTGTCCGTTATAGTAGTCCACCAGTTCCCAGTTTACCCGACCCGCGCAAAGGTAATGAGTTTAAATCATTTAATTTAATATTCAAAGCGCCAAAGGTCGAGGTTTTCTCTCTTTTCCCTCATCCATAACGGTTTCTAAGTCTATTAAATGATCACTCATCTCCCTTAACACCACAATCAAAGCAAAGATTTGAAACCCTAAGTCTAGTGCCAAGAAACCGACGTGCAGTTCATTAGTTTTCTTTTGGGCAAAATTTTTGACCGAATTTGAAGTAAATTCATCTAAATACTAGTTATAAGTTTGATCTTATCGATAGGCAAGTTAGAACTACTATTATTTGGTCGAATTTTGGCATTATTATGCGATGAATTGTTGTTGTTGTTGTTATTTAATTGTTATGGGTATGTTGAAATTGGGTGGAATCAGTAGTTTTCATTTATGGGTACGATCAATTTGTGTAGAATTAGTGACGGATGATGATATTATTGTGAATTTGAGTCCAAATTATGTGAGTACAGTATGCCTACGTGAGTTCTTACCGATGAAATTTGTTAAAATTGAGAAAAGATGAGTGTGTGTATGTGTGTATGCTTTTATTAGGCAAAAAGTGCTTGTATTTGAATAATGATTGTTGCGTAGTTGTACACATGTGCTGAAACGTCTCGTAAAAGTGGGATTGTGTGATGCTACTTGATGAAACCTGGCATAATGAGCATATAGAGTGAGAGGTCACCGAGAAAGGGCCTAAGTGTAAGTCCACGAAGGACTTCATGAACCGTGAAGGGAGTCACGGGCCGTGAAACCTCTCGTGGTCCATACTTGGCAAAGATTAGAATCACTGGCCAAGTATACGAGGGCCTAAATGGACCGTGATTCACTTCACGGACCGTGAAGCCCTCCGTGAACATTCACTAGTGTAGTTCACTGCTGAACCAAGGCACTGTCTCTTGTCCACGAGGGTCTCCACAGACCATGGTACCCACCACGGCCCATGTTGGCCTCCGTATAAAAAAAGTTATTTTCGTTACAGTTAATTCAGTTGTTCATTTTGAATACGTGGCCCTTCCCAATGATAGATTGGGTGAAGACATTCTTAAGGCAAGGCGTCACGTTGTATTCACACAGGGGAAGTCTGAGTACCCGTTAGTGTATCATTTCACTTGTTTGATTTTTAATCTATTTTGGTTCACCTCAGGTACCATGGGACCCCAAAGAAAGACTGCACCTCCGCATACCTCACCACCTCCCTCACCAACTCATAGTGATAATGCGGCAAAGGCTAGTAGCTCGGATGTTCAGGTCAATACCACAATTGAAGAGCACTCCCCTCGAGCTACTAGATCACGAAAAGCGAGGGCCATTCTTTAGGACATTCCTTCCCAGTCTGAAGAGGAAGCTAGTGGATCCGGGAGTGGTGAGGCATCTGGCAGTGGTTCTGAAAGCGGTGAAGCATCTGGTAGCGGTTTTGGTAGCGGTTCTAGAAGCGGTGAAGAGTCTGTTAGCGGCTCTCTGGAGAATGTAGTTGCACCTCCAACTGAAGTGGGAACATAAGCTGAAACAGGGCACATGAAGACTTAGATGCCCAAGAAGAAGATGAGGAGGCCAGCACCGAGGCTGCGAGGATGCAATTTGTCCACCTACATGAATCTGACCCAGTGGTGAGACAACAACTAATTGACTGTTATTGTTCTATGTGGACTGTGGGCAGGTCTGAGGAGTTCTTCAAGAATGGGATCGTATCCAAGATGGGCGGCTTTAGAAATCGGCTAGTCATACCTGAGACTAGAGTAGTGGCATCAGATATCCAAGCATTTCCAAACATCTACAAAATATTCCAGATGCATCAATTCGGATGGATGAACAACTCTCCTGGGGAGTTCTCCCGCCACATCACCCAAGAATTCTATGCTTCCTATGTAGCTGCTCTGATGAATTTTGCTGCTGATACTGAAACTACAAAGAGGGGGCATAAAGCGTTTGCCAACACATGGGGACCACTCAACTCTGTAGTAGTGAGAGGAACATCAATAGATCTCTCTGAAGCCATGATCAATATGATGTTGCATGGTCCAGAATACATAACACCAACTTCAGTTGGCCTTTTTGAAGGTACACATCATGCTATGATAAGTGAGACTGAGATGGAGGATCCAACTTCGAGAGAGCGGGTTATGCGGAGGATTGCTGGGTTGATTGCTTCAAAGGGTGAGAATGCAACATGCGTAGCAGGGGCACATATGTAGATTACTAAGGCATCACTTTCATTCCCAGCTAAGGTTTGGTGGGCTGTTGTTCGTGCACAGTTGTGGCCTACAACAATTGATAATACCTTGTCACCATCCCTCGCATCACTAGGTGCTTGCCTCATGGCTGGTTACCCAGTCAATGTAGGCCGTATCATCACCACAAAAATGTAGGACAGAGCACCGAATGAGAGAGCCGGGTTACCATTTCCCTGTCTGATAGAGAAACTGTGCCTGCAAGCCAATATTCCTCCAAATAAGCTCGTAGACAGATGGATTGAGGCACACAGGATCACCGCAGCATCTAAAATCAAGGATGTTGCAAATCATCTCTTTGGTGCCAAATCTGCACCGGTGGGACCACTAGTAGTAGTACCACACATACCGGTTGACATGCCACGAGTTGAGGGAAGTAGTGAGCAGTGTGCAGCTTCACAACCAGATGCCGGTACAACACCACCACTAGCTACAGATTTTCAGGCTACAGGTACCTTCGTTACTATACCTACTATGATCTTTGAGAGATTGTTCGCAGATCAGCGGCATACCAAGGCCATGGTCGATCAGATCATACTCAGACTACCTCAGGTAGTACATCGAGATGTGTTAGCTCTGGAGAAACGACTAAAAGATGAGATGCATAAGGAGCTTGCAGTTCTAAAAAACAAGATGGACGGCCTGGAGGTCCATTTTCAAGATCATTTACAAGCTGCAGGTTCAGTCAATGCTGATGAGTTGAAGGTGCAGTTAGCCGAGATGAGAGCTTAGATTACGAAACTGGCTAGGAAGCCGGTCCATGTGCCCACTCCGGTTGTGCCAGAGTCTTTGATGAGCTTGTTTAGTGAGTTTCCTACCACTCAGTCCCTTGATGAATTCTAGGGAGAACTGCCCAAAAGCAAATCCGGCAAGAGAAAATGCAAGGCTGGAGAGTCTGATGATGAGCAGCTAGAAAACCTCTATAAGGAGGAAAGGAAACAACACAAGAAGGAACACAAGGAGTTGAGGAAAAAGGCTAGAGAAGAAGCAGGCCTTGAGCAGCAGCAACAAGATGCTTTGTTGGCTGGTATTTCTAGCAGTGCAATACCAACTTCTAGTGCTGTCAGACCAGCTCACCTAATGCATATTTCAGAAAGTGCACTCGTTAATAAGGGTGACGACACTGATCTGACGACCAGCGCCTAGTGCGCCGTAGGTATGACCCCTCCTCATTGCCCTGTATTTTTTTTCTTTATTAACTTTGAGGGAAAAGTCTTTTTTTTTGGGGAGGGGGTGGTGAGAAACCTGCCATTGAACTATTAGAATGTATGGAGGTTGGCTCTGTTTTGTGTTTTGATAAATTGTGAATTTTGACGTTTGTGGGTGTTTTGATGAAAATTGTGAAGTTTGTGTGTGTTGAGCTGTGCATCAACTAAGATTTTGAGTTTGTGTTGTGTCTGATATAATAACAAATATGTCTGTAACCTGAAATTTTGACTTTTAGGCTCTTTAGATGACATCCTAGATACTCATGGGTTGAACATTGCTAGCCTGAAACATAAAGTGGTTAACTAAGGAACTGGAAAATGTAGTCATGTGTCATATGTCTATAAGATTTGCTTGAAGTCTAACACTAGGTGCAGAAACTAGAACTTGCCTGAGTAGTCTTGCTAGAATTTGAGAACAACTGGATAGGAAAGGATCAGTAGGCCGTTTTTGTTAAACCCACTAAAAGCCAAAAATAAACCACCAAATAAAAAGCATGACCCATGAACCCGATTCGAGCCTTGAAACTAAGTTTGTTCATACCCGTTTGATATCATATCCTTGGGTCTCCGAAGATACGATGCCGCAACTCAGGCCAAAAGCCTAAGTTGAGGGGGATTACACCCCGAGAAGAAAGGAAAAGTACAAAAATAAGGTTCACTCAGTCAGCTTTGATGCACAAAGTCTAAATACTCTCTTGATTAGGAGAAATGTGCAAATAAAAAAAATAAAAAAAAAAAGAAAAGAAAGAAAAGAAGGAAAAGAAAAATAAAAATAAAAAGGGTGGCGGTTGGGATGAACTGAGATGAAAAAGAAGGGAATCGCTCAGATAAAGTTGTGTGTGGATGAAACTTTGGAGAACTAAGGTATTAATCACTCACAAAACCAAAATTCCATTCCCTAGCCTGAGCCTATGTTACAAGATGATAAAGTCCTACAGTGATCCTATTCTAGTTGCTTGAAAGATAGAGCGTAGAAAGCAAGGGCAAGACTATGGTCTTTTGTTCTTAGTGTTAGAAGTTCTTTGGGAGTAAGAGCGTAGAACTTAGTCCCAAATTATCATGTGCGAGGGACTTCTTTTGTGTGAGGACACTGTGATTACATTTGATAGTAAATTGTGTTGGCTAATAGTACACGGGCATAAGCATGGTTGACTTTGAGTAATGGGATGTCATAAATTGATCCTTGAATGTTAGATATATGGCTTTGGATACAAATTATGGTTAAGATGGCTGTTGCATGCTCGTATTGTATTTTGAGGGGTTTGAGCATCAAATGTATAATTATTCTCATCACTTGAGGACAAGTAATGGTTCTAAGTTGAGGGTTTTGATGTGCTGTGAGATCTTGGCACATTTGATGCTCAAAACTAAGGAATATTGCTAGAATCGAGTGTATTTATATGGATATGATGTGCTTGGTGATGTTTTGACAGGTAAAACATGTGGACGTGGAAGATAGAAAAGAAAACAAGAAAACTCATTCTGGAACAATCACCACGGAGCCCAAGACGGGCAGTGGTCTCTTTAACGGTCCGTCCTGAAGCTCATGAAGAAGGTCCAGTAAGCAGGCTTTGCGGAGTGAAGGTTGATTTTAGCCAAGGAAAATCACGGACGCCCTGACGGGCCGTGGTAATCATGACGGCTCGTGAAGTTGAACCAGTGGGAAGGCCTTGAGAGACTATGTTTTGGTTTGGCCAAGTAAAGACCACGGAAGCACAAACAGACCGTGGACCTCATGATGAGTCGTGCACTATTCGTGAAGGATTTCCAGTAGACATGCATTGAGGAGTAAAGTTTAGCATGGCTAAGTAAGGACCACGGAAGCTCAGACGGACCGTGGTCCTCACAACGGGTCGTAAGCACAGTCGTGAAGAGTTTCCAGTAACCCGGCCTTGAAGTCTCACATTCCATTTGACTAAGTACTGACCACAGCATGCTTCACATACCATAAAGCTCGTGACGGATCGTCAGGTCATCTGTGAAGCTGCCTGACATTTCAGTCCTACATCGAGTAGGACTCTTTTTAGACTGACTATTTGAATTAATTTGGTTGTAATTTTGAATTATCTCATCATATCTGGAATGAGCGACTACTTTCTAAATATTCTCTACTTTGGTTTTTGGATTGATTAGCATTGAATCGAGAATTAAAGTTTGATTTGGTTTTTGAATATCAAGTGTTCTTTGAATCTGCAAATCTACGTAAGTGATTTCTGTTAATGCAATCATTACTTATCTTTGTTTATTTGATTGAAAGCATGAGTGGCTAAACACCACAACTAGGGTTGTGGGAACTATGACTGAAATCTAAGTGTAGATTCGTAAAACGAGTAGAATGTGATTCATATTTGCAATCTATAACTCAATTCTCATTATTCATTTGTTATAATGAGTGCACGTGTTAGAATGTGCCTGTATCTATCAATTGTTCGAGAGAAAATCGATAGTTAGGGAAAAGTTGAGTTGAACTGTTGAATTGGAGTGAAAGTTCAAGTTTGAGAGAAGAGAACTTTGACACTAAACTATGCGAGGGTAAAATCGAATAACCCTCTAAGACCGAGATGATTTGAATGGAAAGTTATCTAACAAGACTGAGAAGTGTTAGATACACCTAACTCGCCTGTAATTTGCAAAGAATGAATTACCTGAAACTCGTTCATGAATCAACACTAGATGTAACGTCATAGGAAACACAACCCTGGTTTCATTCATTAATCAACACAACCTTAAAATCAAGGCTCTGTTAATTGTTAATCTGGATATTTTAACAACATTGGTTACCTGAACCTTACAATTAAACCCATTTTACATTTCGAAATTACTTTCTCTAGGAAATAATAACAACATTTGGATAAACGCGACAGTGAAACTATTTCTATAAAGAAATTCTCTGTGGGATTGACCTCAACTCATGTTGAGTTCTATAAATTGACTTCAACCGTTTATACTTCTTAATTGAAGTGTAAGTTTGGACGTATCATTGGGTTGTTAGTTTCTCTCCATACTCTATTCATGCTTTCTTGAGTCCCATTCGATGATGAATGTTCCCAAGGGGGAGATTGTTTTAAAACACAGAAATTGGAAAGTCAAATTGGAAAGGAGAAGTTACAGAAAATTATGTTGAAGCAGGAATCACGAAATCCACCTACGGACCGTAGGAAGTTATACGGGCCATATAAAGGAAGTTGTAGGAACCAAGTCTATGAAAGTGGTATACTGATGAACATGACGAGCCGTAGGATTGTCTAAAGGCCGTAGGAAGTGCTCGTAGAGTTGATTCAGAGAATTGATTTAAGACCTCAGGACTACAGAAGGATTCGACGGGTCCTAGTAGGGTATACAGGTCATAAGAGTGATCTAGACTTAGTGAAATTTTGAGCTTGAACTTAGGTTCTGCGAAAGGGGTCTATAGACCATAGAGTGGATGACGACTAGTAGGGAAGTTTCATGGGAAGTAAAATGGGTTTTGGGTTTCTGTAGTTGGTTCTACGGTTGACTAGTACAGTCCGTAGAAATCTTTATGGACCGTAAATAAAAAATATAGACCCAGGCTGACAATTTTGATTAAGGGTTGTTTGGTCTTTTCCATCAAATTTCAAGGTTTCTTTCACCATTTCTAGGGCTTTGATTACCCAAGGTGTGTGGGAATTCACCAATGGATCTCTTTCATCCATTGGGTCCCCAAAGAATCTCAATCTCTGATTCAATTTAACCCGATTTGATTATGATTTCATGCAATTCTCCATGGGTCATATTTATTTTGATTCAATTGTTTATTTTCAATCTTATTATGCATGATTTGACTCAATTACATGGTTTTCAATTGATTTCATATGGACACATGTTTTATATTTGTTTATGACTATGAACTTATGAATAAAGCTTATGAACTATGTATTATGATTAATAAATCTATGCATGTTTGATGAAAATGATGATTTATGAACTTTCGATGCTTTTAAGATAAGTATCAATGATTTGTGAAAAGTTTTTCACATATGAATTAAATCATGATTTGGATGCTTAGAAAGGTAAGTGTCTATTATGAAGAAGTTTATGAAATCATGATTTTAAAGGAGATACTTTATGATGAATTATTATTAGATTGGTAGTTTAATTTTGTATTTCCAATTTCTTTTATTATAAACATGATTATGTCTTTTCTGTTGGAATTTACTTAGCACTGAGAGGACTTTGGAATGGAGGCCCTACTACTAGTAGAGGTTTGGTATCTAGTAGTATTTCCCTTGTCCCAAACTACGTTCCCCCGTAGGATTGGCTTAAATGACCAAGCTAGTGGATCCACAATAGCAATTATAAATGAACGTAACATAATTCTACCTTGGCAAGTAGTTTCCCCTTTTCGGTGTAAGGGTCATGTCAGATTTCATGTTATAGCTTACATGGTCTTATTGTTGGTTAATGGTAAATATCCCACAAATGAACTATGCTCTCTTCAAAGGTTTTATGAAAGTTTTCCTCATGTTTTTGACCTTGTTTATGATTCATGGATTAGTTGAATCCTTTTACTATGTTTTACTTGGTCATGCATATCATGTTCAAAGTTCCCCATATTATCATGCCTATGTCTTTACGCATTTTCCCATAGTTAGTGCATTCAATGTACTAATGCATACTTGTGCCTATAGTTTCTTATAATATAGGGTCCAATGCTTCTGCTCATTGGCATGGTTAGTGTTGGGATTGTTCAGTTGTTGATTACTTTTATTGGTGATTCCTCATGCTCTAAAAACAAGGCCATTGATGTTTTAGTTCTTTTATTGTCCTTTGTTTCAAACTTGTACGTGGCGTATGAGTTACGACCCAACCACTCTTATGATGTTAGTAAGGCTTGTGTCAGACTTAATTATATTACGCGTATCTCTTATGAACTATGTTAGTATCTTTTATGTCAGCTTATGATTTGAGAATTATTTTGATTATATCTCAAACTCTTGTATTTCATTACGTCATGCTTATCTAAAGTGACTTGTTTAGGCCCTCTCAGGGTTCTATTCGCCAAGTCACGTGTAGGGTGTACCTTTGGTAGTGACATTTACCAACTCATTGAACTCAAATTCATGGATTATTACATTGTTTTGATGTTAATTGAGAGGATATTACGCCTTATTTCTCTTATATGAAGACATTTTTGGGAAATTCAAGTTTGATGGATTTGGCGCTTAAATTCACTGAAGCACACCGGCTATGAAATTGGTGTCCCACAAGATACAGTTGGCATCTTGCTAGCTTGATCAGAGGAAAATAACTTAAGCACCAGCGACTCATTGACGTGATATAATTCTTGATCAGCATTTTTCCGATCCTAGTGCAGGTATTTTTAAGAGAACTAAAGGTTGAAACGATGATGAGATTGGTGATGCACAATTGGGGATCATAATTTTGCTGGCCTAGTGCAAATCAAGGAGTGGAAGTTGAAGAGGTAAAAACGTACTCAAGGAATAAAGTGCTTCATTTAGAAGGTTCTAAGGATGTAATAATTCGGACCACAAAATGAAAAAAATCCTAGTTTTCAGAAAAAACTTGTGCTAGTACCGAGGGAACCACCCAAGGACCGTAGGTAGAACCATAGACCGTAGGTGGGGTTCCGTTGTTAAGGCCCAAATGTTGATGGTCTCTGATCTCACCCACGGTCGACCAGTACGGTCCGTGGTTGGACCTACGGACCGTAGGTGAGGGTCAGCAGCCAATTGGAGGGAATTGTCTGTTGGGTCAACTTCAAACGGCCATATCTTTTAGCAGAGAATGAATTGGGTGGCCCATGACCTATCAAATTAAACATAGTTGAATCCTCTTTCCAACGCCACCAAGTTTGCTAAAATCCCATCTCTGAGTCAAAAGTTATGCTCATTTTAGTGAAGCCCTGTCGGACAGACCACGAACCATGACCACGGACGACGGTTGGTAGTCCAAACGACGGTCCGTAGGTCCCTCCGTGGATGACCTTCGTCAGCTTTTAAGTTAGGGTCATTTAGGTATTTTCTTATGCATTGGGGCCTTTAAAATACATCGTTTTACTCAGTCTAAGTCTAATAACTTAGTCAGACTTACCTAGAAGCTTATTCTCCAAAAATCATTCAAACTTGGAGCAAAAAGAAGAGGAAAAGTCGACCAAACCTCCCAAGAACAAGCAGTAGTGTTCTTCAAGTTCCAACCCCAAAATCAAAGGATTTCTCCCTAGATTTCGTCACCTCGTATGTGGGATTTCACTAGTGGATTCCTCTCATCCACTAGATCCCTAGAATTCAGTTAGATCCTTGACTCTACATATCTTTTTTATACCTAGGGTTTGTAAAAATCTTGGAGAATTGTTATGATTTCAGTTGCTATAGTATCCATAATCTAAATATCATGTTTTCTTGGAAACACTGTTTAATTCCTGGTATGAAACTCAGAACCCTAGTTTGTGTAGATTCTCTTAGTTCCTGTATTGCACTTGCTAAGTCAGTTAAACAAATAATCATGCTCAGTTTTCGAATGTCACATTATCAGTATATAAATGTTGCATTCTTAGTTAGCATGTCAGTATTTTGAGCTATTCAGTATTTAAGTTACATTACAGTCATATACATTTTCAGTTAGGAGTAGGCTTAGCATCTAGTTGGACTAGAATTCAGCGTACCCTTATAGTGCAAGAACTACGTGTCCCCGTAGGAGTATAATTCCCCTCTGTTGGGCATTAGATTTAGTGATCACGCCAGTCATGCCTTTATACCCCTGGTAAGGTATATTGGGTCCTCTTGATGGGGCATATACATCAGACCCCATAATTAGCTCAGACGGTTTTATGTCGGTTAATAATATGTCCCACAGTCAGACTCCTAGTGCAATTGACCATGTTTTCAGTATATACTTCTGTATTCAGTTTAGACTGTCATGTTCATGATTAGCACTTGGTCATTGCATTCAGTTTAGCTTTTCAGTATGTTTCAGTAGTTACATTCTTGCTCAGTTATGGTTGTTCAACTTATATATATTTGTTTAGCTTAGCATCTATATCCTGCATGCTCAGTACATTCCAAGTACTGACGCATACTCTGCGCTACATCCTTTCATGATGTAGGTTCAAGTACTCAGCATCCACATCACGCTTAGATCGATTATCGATCCGCATTTATCAACTTCAGTGGTGAGTCCTCATGCTTCGAGGACAATAGAGATTCTTTTCATTTTTAGTCTTTTTATTCAGCTTTCAGTTTTTTTTGAGTTAGCTGGGGGCATGTCCCAGCAACTCAACTCAGTTAGAGGCTTTTCAGACATAGTAGTAGAATCAGCTTGAATTGTTGAGCTTATCTTTTAGTCATGGTTAAAATCTTAGCATGTTTTATATATTGAGATTAGTTGGGTTTTTTTTTCCATTTTCAAATATCCACTGTTTTAGCTTCCGCATAGTTTATGTTTCACTCAGTAACTATTATAGTATATTTATGATATGCCAGACTCAGGGTTAGCTTAGGGTCACTCGTGATCCTAGGTCCCGTGTTACGTCTGGGGGTAGCCTCGGGGTGTGACAAACTTGGTATCAAAGCATTAGGTTTAAGAGTCCTAGGATGTCTGAAAGCCGCACTAAGTAAAGTCTCTTTAATGGGTGTGAAGTGCACCACATCTATGAGAGGGAGGCTACGAAGTGTTCTAAGAAAAACTTCCCTTCTTTCTTTTCCAACTCGTGCTATAGAGTATGAAAACTATTTAACCTCCTTCTAACTCATACTCTTCACGTTTCGGAAAATGCCTCCCAAAAGAGTTAACACAAGGAATCAACCAGCAGCTCTAGCATACCCTATGAATGAGCAAGTCACGCATGCGGAGTTCAGGGCTGATTTCCAAGCGCTAGCTCAGTCCAGGACCGCCCAGGTCAATGAGTAGACTATGGCCCCAGCTCCGCCACAGACTAACACTACTACAGTAAGAATCCATGACTTTAGTCGAATAAACCCTCTTGAGTTTCATGGGTCTAAGTAAGAATAAGATCCAGAAGATTTTCTCAGCGACATCCAGAAGGTAACATACATTATGGGTGTCACTTCAGTCAAGAGTGTAGATTTAGCCGCCTATTAGTTGAAGGGACTGGCCTACACTTGGTACCCAACAGTGGGAGGATTACAAGTCTTCTATTTAGGTATTTATGCGTTGTTAGATCCAGGGGCTACACTTTCTTTTGTAACTCCCTGTATAGCAATAAACTTCGGTGTAAGTCCAGAAACTCTTTCAGAACCCTTCTTAGTCTCTACTCCAGTTGGTGACCCAGTTATAGCGAGACGGGTATACAGAAATTGCCTTGTCACAGTCTCTCAGAAAGTCACCTCAACAGATCTTGTAGAGTTAGAAATGGTAGATTTTGATATCATTTTAGGCATAGAATGGTTATATTCCTATTATGCCTCAGTCGATTATAGAACTAGGATCATTCAGTTTCAGTTTCCAAACGAGCCAGTCTTAGAGTTGAAGGGTAGTAGCTCAGTGCCTATACATCGCTTCATCTCTTACCTTAAGGCCAGAAAGATGGTTTCCAAAGGGTATGTCTATCATCTTGTTCGGGTAAAGGATTCAAACTCCGGAACCCCAACTCTTCAATCAATCCCAGTAGTAAATGAGTTTCCAGAAGTATTTCCAGAAGATCTTTTCGGAGTTCCTCCCGAAAGGGAAATCAACTTCGGAATAGATCTCCTTCCAGATACCTAGCCTATTTTGATTCCTCCTTACAGAAAGGCTCCAACCGAGCTTAAGGAATTGAAAGAGCAGTTGAAAGACCTTCTAGATAAGGGATTCATCAGACCCAGTATCTCTCTATGGGGTGCTCCAGTGTTGTTCGTGAAAAAGAAAGATGGTTCTCTCAGAATGTGTATTGACTATCGACAGTTGAACAAAGTCACAATCAAGAATAAGTATCCTATCCCCAGGATTGATGACTTGTTCGACCAACTTCAGGGTGCTAGTTACTTTTCTTAGATAGACCTCAGATCCGGCTATCATCAGCTCAGAGTCGGAGATAGTGACATTCTGAAGACAACCTTCAGAACTCGGTATGGTCATTATGAATTAGTAGTTATGTCTTTTGGACTAACCAATGCTCCTGCAGCTTTCATGGACTTAATGAACAGGGTGTTCAAATAGTATTTGGACTTGTTCGTCATTCTCTTTATTGATGATATCCTCATATATTCTCGAAGTGAGGAGGAGCATGCGACTCATCTGAGAGTTTTTCTGCAAACTCTCAAAGATTGCCAGTTATTCGCTAAGTTCAACAAATGTGAATTCTGGTTACAGTTAGTTGCTTTGCTTGGTCATGTTGTATCCATCGAAGGGATCTGAGTAGATTCACCAAAAATTGAGGCAGTATAACACTGGCCCAGACCCACCTCTCCGCCAGACATCAAAAGTTTCTTGGGTTTGGCCAGTTATTACTGGAGATTTGTTGAAGGATTTTCATCCATATCTTCCCCACTGACCAAGTTGACTCAGAAAAAGGTCAAGTTTCAGTGGTTGGATGAGTGTGAGAAAAACTTCTCAGAATTGAAGACTAGGTTGACTACAGCTTCGGTCTTGACCCTACCAGATGGTTCAGATGGGTATATGATTTATTGTGATGCATCCAGGGTAGGCCTAGGTTGTGTGTTGATGCAGCGAGGTAAGGTCATAGCTTATGCTTCTAGACAGTTTAAGGTACATGAGAAAAACTACTCGACTCATGACCTCGAGCTTGCAGCCGTAGTATTTGCCCTAATGATTTGGAGACATTACTTGTATGGTGTTCACGTAGATGTGTTCATAGATCATAAGAGCCTCCAGTATGTGGTCACCCAGAAAGAGTTAAATCTTCGTCAGAGGAGATGGCTTGAATTTCTCAAGGACTATGACATAAATCTGCTTTACTATCCTGGTAAGGCCAATGTAGTGGCTGATGCTCTCAACAGACTGTCTATGGGTAGTGTAGCACATGTTGAGGAAGAAAGGAAAGAATTAGCAAAAGATGTTCACCGGCTTGCTCCCTTAGGAGTTGTCCTTATGGACATGTCAGATGTTTGTGTGATAGTTCAGAATAGATCAGAATCTTCACTGGTAGCGGAGGTTAAGTAAAAACAGGATAGTGATCCTTTATTGCTTTAGTTGAAAGGTGCAGTTCATCAGCAAAAAGTCCAGGTTTTCTCCCAAGGGGGAGATGGTGTGCTTCATTACCAGGGTCGCTTATGTGTTCCTAATGTGAGTGAGTTGAGGCAACAAATTCTTACAGAAGCTCATAACTCCAGGTATTTCATTTATCCAGGTTCCACTAACATGTACCGTGATCTATGGGAAGTCTTTTGGTGGAATGACATGAAGAGGGATATAGCAGACTTTGTGGCTAAGTGTCCAAATTGCCAACAGGTTAAGGTAGAATATCAGAAACCAGGAGGTATGACTCATGAGATTAGCATTCCTACTTGGAAGTGGGAAGTGATAAACATGGACTTCATTATAGGTTTACCTCGTACTCGTAGACAACATGACTCCATTCGGGTGATAGTGGACAAAGTAACTAAGTCTGCCCACTTCTTGGCTGTCAAGACTACAGATTCAGCGGAGGACTACGCCAAACTCTACATCCATGAGATAGTCAGGTTGCATGGGGTTCCTTTGTCTATCATCTCAGATAGAGGTCCTTAGTTTACCTCTCATTTCTGAAAATTATTTCAGAAAGGTTTTGGTACTCAGGTAAATATCAGTACAACATTTCATCCATAGATGGATAGTCAGGCAGAACGTACCATTCAGACCTTAGAGGACATGTTGAGAGCTTGCGTGATCGATTTCAAGGGTAGTTGGGATGATCACCTACCTCTTATAGAGTTCACCTACAACAATAGTTTCCATTCCAGTATTCAGATGGCCCCTTATAAGGCACTTTATGGGCGTAGATGCAGGTCCCCGATTGGTTGGTTTGAAGTAGGTGAAGCAGCATTGATTGGGCCACATTCGGTTCATGAGGCCATGGAAAAAGTTCAGCTTATCAGAGATAGAATAAAGACAGCCAGAGTCATCAAAAGTCCTATGCAGATGTGAGGAGAAGGGACTTAGAGTTTGAAATCAATGATTGGGTTTTTCTGAAAGTGTCACTTATGAAGGGGGTGATGATATTTGGTAAGAAAGGGAAGCTCAATCCTAGATATGTAGGTCCTTACAGAGTTTTGAAAAGGGTTGGTAATGTGGCTTATGAGTTAGAGTTGCCAGCAGAACTAGCAGGGATTCATCCAGTCTTTCACATTTCCTTGTTGAAGAAGTGTGTGGCTGATCCGGCATCGATATTACCATTACAGAGTGTGGCCGTGAAGGATAGTCTCACTTATGAAGAGGTGCCAGTTGAGATTGTTGACCGCTAGGTTCGTAGGTTGAGGAATAAAGAAGTCGCTTCAGTGAAGGTTTTGTGGAGGAGTCAGTCCGTAGAGGGAGCTACTTGGGAATCAGACGCAACCATGAAGGCCAAGTATCCTTATCTCTTTCCTTCTGATTCCATTTCAGCTTGAGGTAATAGTTCCTCTCCAGTTTCTCAGTTTACTCTTGTGTAAAATCAGTCCTAGTACCATGTTCCTTTAGTTGTTCCTGCATTTCAATAATATTGCATGTTCTTGGAACTCAGTTCAGTTAGATATCAATATCTAGTACTTAGTAGTAGGGATTGGAGCTCCTTCCCTCCATACTCAGCTTGTTTAGACTTCATTTGAGGACGAATGTTCCCAAGGGTAAGATAATGTAACATCTCGGACCTCAAAATTAAGAAAATCCTAGTTTTCAGAAAAATTGGTGCCAGTACCGACGGAACCACCCACGGACCGTAGGTAGAACTACAGACTGTATGTGGGGTTCTATCGTTAAGGCCAAAATGTTAATGGTCTCTGATCCCACCCACAGTCGACCAGTACGGTCCGTGGTTGGACCTACGGACCGTAGGTGAGGGTCAGCAGCCGATTGGAGGGAATTGGTTGTTGGGTCAACTTCAAACGGTCATATATTTTAGCATAAAATAAATTAGATGGCCTATGACCTATCAAATTAAAGATAATTGAATCCTCTTTCCCACGCCACCGAGTTTGCTAAAATCCCATCTCGGAGTAAAAAGTTATGCTTGTTTTAGTGAAGCCCTATCGGGCAGACCACGAACCACGACCACGAACGACGGTTGGTAGTCCAAACGACGGGCCGTAGGTCCCTCAGTGGATGGCCTTCGTCAGCCTTTAAGTTAGGGTCATGTAGGTCTTTTTCCTATTCGTTGGGGCCCTTAAAATACATCGTTTTACTCAGTCTAAGCCTAATAACTTAGTCAGACTTACCCATAAGCCTTATTCTCCAAAAATCATTCAAACTTGGAGCAAAAAGAAGAGGAAAAGTCGACCAAACCTCCCAAGAACAAGCATCAGTGTTCTTTAAGTTCCAACCCCAAAATCAAAGGATTTCTCCGTATATTTCGTCACCACATATGTGGGATTTCACTAGTGGATTCCTATCATCCACTAGGTCCCTATAATTCAGTCAGATCCTTGGCTCTACATATCTTGTTTAGACCTAGGATTTGTAAAAATCTTGGAGAATTGTTATGATTTCAGTTTCTATAGTATCCATAATTTAAATATCATGTTTTCTTGGAAAAGTTATTTAATTCCTTGTATGAAACTCAAAACCCTAGTTTGTGTAGATTCTCTTAGTTTATGAATTTCACTTGCTAGGTCAGTTAAACAGATAATCATGCTCTAGTTTTCTAGTGTCACATTATCAGTATATAAATATTGCATTCTCAGTTAGCATGTCGGTATTTTGAGCTATTCAGAATTTAAGTTACATTACAGTCAAATAAATATTTAGTTGGGAGTAGACTTAGCATCGAGTTGGACTAGGGTACAGCGTACCCTTATAGTGCTAGAACTACGTGCCCCCTAGGAGTATAAGTACCCTCTGTTGGGCATCAGATTTAGTGATCACGCCAGTCATGACTTTATACCCCTGGCAAGGTATATTGGGTCCTCTCGATGGAGCGTATACATCAGACTCCAAGTTTAGCTCACGTGGTTTTATGTCGGTTAATAGTAGCTCCCACAGTCAGACTCCTAGTGCAATTGACCAGGTTTTCAGTATATATTTTTGTATTCAGTTTAGCATGTGATGCTCATGATTAACACTTCGTCATCGCATTTAGTTTAGCTTTTCAGTATGTTTCAGTAGTTACATTTTTGCTCAGTTATGCTTGTTCAGCTTATATATATTTGTTCAGCTTAGCATCTATTTCATGCATGCTCAGTACATTCCAAGTACTGACGCATACTCTGCGCTATATTCTTTCATGATATAGGTTCAGGTACTCAGCATTCAGATCACGCTTATATCGATTATCAGTCCGCATTCAACAACTTCAGTGGTGAGTCCTCATACTTCGAGGACAATAGACATGCTTTTCATTTTTAGTCTATTTATTCAGTTTTCAGTTTTGTTAGAGTTATATGGAGGCATGTCCTAGAAACTCAACTCAGTTTGAGACTTTTCAGACATATTAGTAGAATCAGCTTGAATTGTTGAGTTTATCTTTCAATCATGGTTAAACTCTTAGAATGTTTTATATATTCAGATTAGTTGGGTTTTTTTCCAATATTCAGATATCCATTGTTTTAACTTCCGCATAGTTTATGTTTTACTCAGTAACTGTTATTGTATGCTTATGATATGCCAGACTCAGGGTTAGTTTGGGTTCAGTCGTGATCCTAGGTCCCGTGTTATATCAAGGGAGTAGCCTCGGTGTGTGACAAAGGGCATAATAGGGATTTGGGAAATTATGTACCTTTATCTTCTTCCCAATTGGGAATCGTGAGGATAAACTAACTTTTTGGATCTACACTTGTTAGTAGTGATATAAATTTGCTAAGAACTTCTCTTGCTGGTAAAGGAAGAAACCTTATATTTGCATCAATCTAAGTTGGATTTCAGATTTTATTAATCAAATTATCTTTAAATAGAGATTTTGCACTTGGGTATTGTCTCTATTTATTCTTTTATGAGAAAATAAATCTTTTTATAGGGTATATGTGCAAGATGTGGGTGTAAAACCCCAATAAGTATTGAGTAATCGGTTCTAAAATCGATTGTATGGCATGAATCTATTATTGTCTTGAATTTTTAATCTAAAATCAGTGGTTCCAAACATTGATCAAATTCTCTAACAGTGTTTTGGCTTTAGAAAGAAAAATGGAGTCGGGTAAGTCATAATGTTCAACTACAAACCTAAGATTCAATATTTAGACGATCGTATGCAATATAAAATCCAACAAAGAGTTGGGGTCGATCCCACAGGGAAAGTATGAATATAATTTATCGTATAATGTGTTCTATTCACTAGAGATTCGTGTGTTGATATAGTTTATACATATAAGGCAATTAGGGGGTGTTTGAGTAACAATTCAATTTTAATATTTGAACACTTAATTTATCGTAACAAGTTCACAATTGTAAAGCCTAAATAGGGGTTTATCACAAATAATAGGGGATTCTTAGGCGTGTGCATGCTTGGATGATAATTGCACAAATTGAGTATTACTAATTGCTAAAATTAATTGATTATCAATAATGAGATAGATTCAAGGTAGTGACAGTTATTTATCAATCAACAATTATCAAACTCCAACATGTATAGCAGTTAGAATCAATCTAAAACTTTAATTGAATTGAACTATACCGAGCATCAACTATCAGATGAATGAATTTGAGCCATTATCAACTATATCTTCAACTCTAATGGTCTCTTACAAGCAACATTAGAGATCTACGGTAAACAAGAGTTTGAAACCTCCAATTATAAGTTAAATCATAAAGAGACAGTTGAACTCATATCAACTCAACCTTTAATTAAGAAATTAATTAACACCCAAATGTAAATTGATCATCCATTACAATTGCACACCCCTTATAAGATTAGGGAGATTAGCTATTGCTAATCAAAGGTAAAAGAAAATTACCAAAGTTATCATTCATAGCTACTAAATGGTCGAAGAATTCTAAGAAATTAATCCTAAAGATCTTCAAGATCAAGAAGCTTCTCACAAACCTCAAGTACAAGTTCTTTTTCCCATTAAAAGGGTTTTGTAGTACAAGAATAATCAGTAAGTGAAAAAAAATAATCTTCTCTCTCTTCAAAGGGCTATTTATATATTTTTTTCCAGAAAATCTTTACGAAATTGTCCTTTTTGGATTTTTGGTGAGTTTAATGGCGATCATCAAAGTGATCAGCAATGAGCCGATTCTTTATTTCCATCTCTAAATCAACTTCACAAAGTTTGTTTTGACCATGAGGAGTTTTTGAGTTTCGGTGATCTAAGTCAAGATCACTGACTTACTTCGGTGATGCGCCAAAAGTTCTTTTCATCACCAACTTGAAGTGAACTCTCGGAGCCTTAGAATTGTCTCCTTTGATGAGCTTGGTTCCTTTTCGTAAGGCTCCAAATTGCTTTTGGTGATCATCAGTTGCACCGTTTTTTTCATTTTTCCAAGCTTTTGCTTCTTTTGATTTCCTTTGTCATTGTATTACCCTTAAGCTCTCATAACTGAAATTCAAACATTTTTCATCATTAAAGGACATAAATAGGCATAGAGGACATAACTTTGGTGAACTAGAAGCCTAAAATGAGTCCAAAATCCTCGACTCATCGGTAAGACTCCATAGTGAGAACTTGATGAAATTATTCTTTGGATTTGAAGATAGGAGTGAGATAATTCGAGTAATTTTCATTCAATAATATGAGCTAGTGATAGTCTATCTACTCAAGTAATATTTTGTATTTTGTTTGTAAGGGTCTTGGAGTTCGAGAGAATCCATGGGACATACGTTTTCTAGTTTCAGAGAATATTGAATGTAGCCGAGAAGAAACTCTAACCATATATCAATCAATTAGGTTTTAATAAAACTTAACCTATTGAGTTGAAACCCCATCTTAATGCACACACCCCTAGTCTTTCCCAAATTTGGTAAATCATATTTGCGTTGATTCCCTATTTTGTTACTAGATATTGATAAATTTTAGTTGTTCCCAACCCCCCTTCATCATATATATATATATTGAAAATTTAATTTTCTAGTTTGTTTTGAATTGAGAAATCAAGTAAGGGTGATCCCATCTTTAAATCCTTGTGGTTCGACCCCGACCTATTAAGTTGAGTTTTATTTTGCATACGACTGTTTATTCTTTGAAAAATGAGACATAGTTGAGCGTTTATCATGTATTTAATAGAACTATTGTTGTTTGCTAAGTTGGTTTGGTGTTTATTCTACTAACTAAAACTACTACTGCAGGACCTCAAATTTTGGAAAAGGAAAAAAAAATATTTTTGGCTATTATTTGTGTTCTTCGAGTCTAGTCTACGGACAGTAGAAGGCATCCATAGAAAGTGGGTTGAATTTTGGGAAAAAAATTAAGTTTTAGTATCTGATTTGACGGTTGACTAGGATGGTCTATCAAAAGTTTTACGGGTCGTAGATATGTCTCGTAGGAAGGTCCCAGACTTAGTGAAATTTTAGGGTCAAAGTTGAATTCTACGGTTGGGGTCTACGGATAGTTAAAGGTTCTACTGGTCATAGACCAGACTCATCAAAATTTGGCTTGAATTTAGGCTCCAGTACTTGGTCTACGGTTGACTAGTATGGACTGTAGAAAGTTCTACGGTCCGTAGGTCACACCTATAGTCTAGTCCGACAGTTATTTTAAAGGGTTTTTTTTGGTTTTTTCCCCGTGTGTTTAACACATAAAATATGTAATTTTGACCCATATTCTAAGCCACATATAAGTATTTTAAGTCCTAAAACTACCCATTCTAAAATCATTCTCTAAATCCCAAATTCCCTCCAAGTTCTTCCCTAAATTTCTCTCTCAAGAAAAGGAAGAAGAAGCTAGTGTTTCACTTCAAGATCTCATATTCACCATAGCTTTTGGGATTTGATCTCAAAAGTATGTTAGTATTCACCTACAAAGTCTTTTCCTCCATTGGGTCCCTAAAGATCTCAATTCTACAAGTTCACTTCTCAATTCAAAGTTAGGATTTTATTTAATCTTTATGGGTTCTTTTCAATTGTGAATCAATTGTTTACTTTCTATCTTCTATCTCATGAATTAAAGTAATTACATGCATTAGACTTGAATTTATACATGATGTAGCTTATGAATACATGATGTAGCTTATGAATTTTGAATTTATAAAGATATGCATAGTTTTATAAAATTGATGTATATGATTTGAGGATGTTTTTAGATGAAAGTATTAATGGGATTGTGAAAGGTTTTCTCACATAAGTTGAATCAACATTTAAGGAGCTATTATAAATGACTTTAGCTTTGATTGATAGCTTAATTAGTCTTTCCATTGATGATAAAATGAATATGATTAATGACTATTCGGAGGGATTTTACTTAGCACCCGTGAGGATATTGAGATGGAGGCTCTCCCATTATTATAGGTTGAGTCTCTAGTAGCAATCTCCTTGTCCCTAACTACGTACCCTCGTAGGATGTCTTAGCTAGTGGATCCACGTAAGCTAGAAGCTTATGGTCCTTATCCTAGAAAGTAGGATATCTCTTTTTGTGGGATAGACACTAGATTCCATATTTTAGCTCACATGATCTATATCAGTTAATGGTAAACATCCCACAATAATAAACTAGGTTACTTTTGAGTATCTTACAAAGTGTTTTAATATGTTAAGCTTGCATGTATCATGATTATGACTTGGGTTTTCTAAAATCTTCTCTTACGCCTTAGCTTGGTCATTGCATGTTACGTAAGGCCCTTTTAGCATGATTTCATATCGTTTATGCATTGCTATCATACTTAGTAAATTCCATGTACTAATGCATATTTATGACTTTATTGTTTTACTAATGTAGGGTCCGACGCCTCACATACTTGTAGCTAGTTGATATACCTTGTTGATTTCAAAGATTGGTGAGTCCTCATGCTCCGAGGACTAAGACACTTTTTATAGATTTTCTTTATTTTAGTTTTCAGACATTGTACATAATGTATGGGTTTAGTCCCAACCACTTCCTTTAACGTATTAGATGACTTGTTGAGACTATGATTAGACTTCCACTTTGTCAAAATCTTTTATGATATGAGAATGTTTCTTTTGAACTCTCTTTATTTTTATGATCTTGTATGATGTATGCTAAGTGGCTTGGGTAGAGCCCTTTTGGGGTTCTATACACCATGTTATACCTAGGGTATACTTTGGGTCATGACAAACTTGGTATCAAAGCACAAGGTTTAGAAAGTTCCTAGGATGTCTCACAAGCCACGTCGAGTTGTTAAAACAAAAAGAATCGCTAGGTTTCATGTTTCTCGAGGGGCACTAGCACTCTAATCTAAGACCTATACCTATCTTTGCTATCGCTCATGACTTCCCTCTTGTACGATATCGGTCATTGTAATCAAAGAAAAAGAACTTCAGAGTGGTCACTTTCCTCTTCTTATTACTTCAGACAATGCTTTCGGAGCTAGACGGAAACAACCTTTTACCTTCAAATACCACATTTATCAATAAGAGGCTACAAGATATTTAGGAAATTCCACTTCTTTCATCATTTAAAGTCGTGTCATTGAGTGTAACTCTATCTGTATCTCTCTTGATTCTTATCCGATACTTTTCAGTATGTGGTCCCTCGAAGAGCATATGTTAGAAGAAATGCGAGTGAAAATGTGGAAAAAAAAGCTCCTCAAGTTTCAGCCTACACTTTAGCCGAACAAGTGACTAATGCGGAGTTCCAAGCCAGTTTTCATGTTTTGGCCCAAGCCATGATGGCTAAAGCCAATAGGGAGGTTGTGGTCCTTGTGAACCCAAATATGGGTACGACAACAACTAGAGTGAGGGATTTCACTAGAATGAATCCCCCGAATTTCTTCATTTCAAGGTTGAGGAGCATCCTCAAGAGTTCACTGTTGAGGTGCATAAGGGTTTGATGATCATGAGAGTGACGCCGGTGGAAAAGGAAGAATTGACCACTTATCAACTTAAGGGTGTTGCTCAAGTTTGGTTTAGGCGATTGATGTAGGTCCTCTTAATTTGGAGAAGTTTAAGGTTGCTTTTGTTGATAGGTTCTTTCCCCTTGAGATGAGGGAGACAAAATTACTTGAATTCATCAACCGTTATCAAGGAAATATGAGTGTGAAAGAGTATGCTTTGAAGTTCACTCAATTGGCTAAATATGCTCCAACTATGGTTGCTGATTCTAGGGAAAGGATGAGTAATTTTGTTTCGAGTGTGTTCGAAATGGTGGTTAAGGAATGTCGTACTACAATGCTTATTGAAGAAACATATATTTCCCATTTGATGTCATATTCCCAACAAATAGAAGAGGAGAAGCTTAAGGAAAGATCTAGGGACGCAAATAGGTAAAGACTGGTGATAGTGACTTTTCACATTTGAGGTCCGATTGACATGGTCTTTCTAGATTCTAACAAAGGTTTTCTGGTCAAGGTTCTTCTAATGCTCCGGCTCCTAAGTTCAACAAAGATAGGGTGGCTATCCCTAAACCTCAAGGAGGAAATAGTGGTGAATCTTCTTTGTCTACTTGTGTAGGTGTGGAAGGAAGCATGATAATAAATGCTTAGCTGATATGGATGGTTTATTTAGGTGTGGTACAATTTTTCACAAGAACATGTATTGTCCGTCACTCGCTACTAAGGAAAGAGATGGTAGGCAGGCCCCGCCTAGTGGTTCGGGTTTGAGTGCTCCAAAGCAAAACCAGTTCTATGAACTTCAAACTCAACATGATCAAGAGGGTTCTCCAAATGTGGTTACCAGTATGTTGAAAGTATTTCATCTTGATGTTTATGCTTTGTTTGATCCCGGTGCTACTTTGTCTTTTGCGACGCCATATGTGGCTATGAGATTTGATGTTTCTCAGGATGTGTTGTTAGACCGTGTTTCTATCTGTACTCCTATTGGTGAATCTATTGTTGCAAAGAGAGTCTTTAAAAATTGTCCCATCTCCTTATCCCATAAGTCACTCATGTTGATCTTGTTGAGCTTGATACATTGGATTTCAATGTTATTGTTGGTACAAATTGGCTCCATTGTTGTTATGCTTTTGTTGAATGTAGAACCTGAGTGGTTAAGTTTCAATTTCCAAATGATCCAGTCCTAGAGTGGAAAGGGAGAAATTCTATGCCTAAGGGTTAGTTTGTTTCTTATCTAAAAACTAGGAAAATTATTTCTAAGGGTTGCATAGATCATCTTGTTCAGGTTAGGAATACAGATTCTGAAACCCCTATTCTTGAGTCGGTCCCCGTAGTACATGAGTTTCCAGAAGTGTTTCCTGTTGACCTACCCGGTGTTCTTACCGAAAGGGAAATATACTTTGGTATTGACCTTCTCCTAGATACGCAACCTATCTCTATTCCTCTTTACCATATGGCTCCGACAGAAATTAAGGAATCAGAGGAGCAATTGAAAGATTTGTTAGATAAGGGTTTCATCCGATCGAGTATCTGTCTATTGGGTGCTCCAGTTTTTGTTCATAAAAAATATGGTTCACGTCACGTGTATATATTACCGGCAATTTAAAAAGGTTACAATTAAGAATAAGTATGTAATACCCCATAACATAAAATACATTTGCTACTCGTAAACACCAATGAATAAATGTGATATAGAGGGAATATATCGTTAAAAATGGTTAAGTATACCATGTAACCCTTATATTAAGTCATTTTAAGGGTTAAACAAAAGTTTTAGGCCAAAGATATCATTAAAGAATATATTGAAGTTTAAAGGTTCATTATGAAGGAATACTACAAATGATCTAATTTATCAGCTGACTTTGAACGAGCATATCTCCAAATACATATGGAGTTAGAAGACCTATAAACTATCAAATGAAAGGTATTTGAGTCTAGTTTCTAGAAAAATAAACTGCTCATTAATATGACTTTGGAGTAAAACGTTATATTCATTCTACGATAGACGCACACACTACCCAATCACTACAGGACGTGTGGCACTTTAGAGAAAGTCGGCCAAACATATTGATTTTAGATTAGAAGTTTGGGATTTCTTTTCCCATAACCTCCAAAACGTTTAAGGACTGGTTTCAAGTTATTTCTTAAAGTTTCGCTCATCTCTAATCCTCCCAAGCTTAAGGTAAGTTGATTTCTTCAAAAATCAAGTGTCTTCCTCCCCATAGACCTATAGATATACTTAGCAAAGTGTTTTCTTGAACGAAAATGGTGTTGTTCTTGAAGAATAGAAAATGCAGGGATTGGTTTTCTTGGATATAGAGGTATGAATCCTCTTCTATCTCCTTAAATAGTATTGTAAGAATGCTTTAAGCATAAATTACGGTTAGGACTCACGGGACGGTGATAGGAAGCTGTGAGTCCATGTTTTACCCATTGTAGTTGATGTTCTTGGTGAGAAGTAGTTTGTAGAAGGATTTGTTGGATTTTGTTTTGATCAAATGATGGGTTGAAGGTATTGTATTGGGGCAGTGCACTAGTTATGATAAAACAAAAGGCTAGGTATAGAAAACACAACTCTTGTGGTTCTTGAAAATTTATCGCTCGCCAAGTGTTCGATGAAATGTCTAAATTGCTTATGAATATGTTGTAGCTGTTTATATGAGCTCATATTATTCTCATTTATTGCATTAGTTCTATACCAACTTAAACTATGATCCTATAAGGGAATTTGACGTTATTCACGAAGAACTCATGAGATGATGTTCGGAAGCCATTAGTTTGACTTTATATGTTAACAGTGGATGATTAAGGGGGGGGGGGGGGTTCTTTATGGTTAAAGGATTGAGGAGTAATATTGAACAAATATATAAGTCATGAGCCCACTTGGAAAGTAGAGAATGACAAGGGTGTGGCGATACATCATTTATCTATTGAAATAGTTGAGCTTGTCGGATATCTTCAATTTCCACCACAACCCCTTTTATTCTCATATTAGGTTCCAAAGTTACGATTTCAACTTTGAGTTGGACCGTCTTATAGCACTGTAGATAGGTGCAAGTTGTGAGACTCCCCTTCGCTCTTTTTGTCCATGGAATAAGGAGTGGCATCCACCTCCCTTCTTTTTCTCAACTCAGCCTTAAGAATTGCGAGTACAAACTCGTATTTTATCATCTAATGGCACCGAATTAGGTACATGTTGCAAAACTTTTCCTTTTCATGGGAAAGTAGGTGTTGGGCCTTCTCACCTCAATCTAGCTTTTTTCCCACGACCTTGACTCTAAATTGACTTATCACACTCATTGCATCACAATTCCATGGGTCGATATAGGGAATACAGTCCCTAAACATATCATAATCACAAAATACCATCAAAGCAAAACAAAAAGAAAGTTAAGACAACTACTCACAATCTAGATAGAAACAAGTAAACTATAAATCCTAAATCCATTCAATACACCTAATTGTTCCCCGACAGCGGCACCATTTTTGATAATGCTCAAATTACCTTCAAAATAAGTTCAAAGAGTAAGCGATTATTGTCAATAAAAATACCCAACAAGAGAGTCGGTGTCAAATCCCATAAGGAACAATTTGTCGGCAATTAAAAAGATAAAAAATTACAAGCTACTAGTTTGAATCTAAACATAATGATACACAATTTTCAAATTAAGAGGATGGTTAAGTGACACAATTAAGATTTGGGCAAAGAACTAATCAAGAAAGGAATAATTGAGAACTGGAAAATTTGGGACTCAACACTCATTCAACAATCCCATGAAACCTCAACAGATGCTAATTAATCATAGGTAGGCTAAGTCATCTTTAATAATACTAATATCCTTTCGGTCTCAAAGTGCTATATAATGAAATTTCCTTTCAATCTTAATCATGTAATGCAACACAACAACCTAAAACCATAATTTAGAACTCTCTTCCGAGCAAGCCGTGCATTCAACAATGAAAACATATATCTTCTCCTTTCGATCTCAAACTCAAGATTCAAAGTTAACATGTGGTTATTAATCTAATACTTCACTTCACAAATTCTCCTTCGACCAACCCACAAAGATCGGAAGCTAAACCTGACCGTGCACTCTCAAATCATTAATTCAAACATGAAAAGTAAATTAAACCCATTTCATAGGATCTTGGTATAAGATACAAAAGCAATAGAATAAGAAATTAGAGATCCAAGTGAATTGTCTATTTCTAGCATAAAATCTTAATCTCAATTAGAAATTACACCCACAATTCATGCAATACAAAGAAAGGAAAAGAAGATAAGGTAAGAGATTTTACTAATAAGAACACAATCTTCAATCCAAATGATGAATTATGAGATATTTTACCTTCAAGTCTCAACCCAAAATATGAAATCTAATACAAAGAGTTTTCACTAGTCTAAACAAAGATATCCCAAAATTCAATTCTGTTCAATAATGGATAAAAATTCCATAAAATCATATCATATCTTCTTCGGCCCTTTGTGAGAATTTAGGTTAAAAATATGTGAAATTCCAGTTCTACCCTTGTCCAGATAGTTGGGCCTTACAAAAGCGGTTGGAAGTTCGCCAAAGAGAACTTCGCAATAGTGAATGTCACACCCCGAGGCTACCCCCTTGACGTATCACGGAACCTAGGATCACGAATGACCCAAGCTATTTTTTAGTCTGGCATATTATAAGCATACTGAAAATAACTAAGTAAAATATGAACTATGCAGAAGCTAAAACAATGGATAACTGAAAGTAGGGAAAACCCAACTAGTATGAATATGTAAAACATACTAAGAGTTTAGTGATAACCGAAACAATCGCTTTACAACTCAAGCTGAATCTACTACTATGTCTAAAAAGCCTCTAACTGAGTTGAGTTGCTGGGACATGCCCCCCAGCTAACTCTAACAAAACTGAAAACTGAAAGCAAAGACTAAAATGAAAACATGTCTATTGTCCTCGAAATATGAGGACTCACCAGTGAAGCTGCTGGATGCGGACCGAGAATCGATCTAAGCGTGGTCTGGATACTGAGTACCCGAACCTATATCATGAAAGGATGTAGCGCAGAGTATGCGTCATTACTTGGAATATACTGAGCATGCAGGATATATATACTAAGCTGAAAAAATATATATAAGCTGAACAAAGCATAAATGAGCAATGACATAATCTGAACAAGAATATAAATATTGAAACATAACTGAAAAGTTAAGCTGAATGCAATGACCAAGTACTAATCATGAAGATAACATGTTGAACTGTATACTGATATAAATGCTGAAAACCTGGTCAAATGCCTTAAGAGTCTGACTGTGGGAGCTACTATTAACCGACATAAAGCACATGAGATAAACGTGGAGTCCGATGTATACGCCCCATTGAGAGGACCCAATATACCTTGCTAGGGGTATAAAGGCATGACTAGCGTGATCACTAAATCTGATGCCCAATATAGGGGACTTGTAATCATACGGGGGCACGTAGTTCTAGGACTATGAGGGTACGCTGAACCCTAGTCCAGCTCGGTGCTAAGTCTACTCCTAACTGAATACTTATATGACTAAAATGTAACTGAAATACTGAATAATTAAAAATACTGACATGCTAACTGAGAATGCAACATGTATATACTGAGAATGTGACGTTCGAAATCTGAAGCATGATTTTCTGTTAACCGACCTAGGTAGTATGATTTATGAACTAATAGAATTTACACAAACTAGGGTTCTGAGTTTTGTATAAGGAATTATGCAACGTTTCCAAGAAAACATGATATTCAGATTATGGATACTATAACAACTGAAATCATAACAATTGTCTAAGATTTTACAAACCCTAGGTCTAAACAGCTATATAGAATCAAAGAACTGACTGAATTCTAGGGACCTAGTGGATGAAAGAAATCCATTAGTGAAATTCCACATACCTGATGACGAAATCTACGGAAAAATCCTTCAGATTTCAAGGTTGAAACTTGAAGAACACTGCTGCTTTTTCTTGACAGAAACTGGCGCCTCTTTCTCTTCTTTTCGTTCTAAGTTCGATGACTTTAGAAGAATGAGTATTTTGGGTAGGTTTTGACTAGATTATTAGGCTTAGACTAAGTAAAAGGATGTAGTTAAATGCCCAACGCATAGGGAAAATACCAAAATGACCCCGACTTAAAAGTTGACGAGGGCCGACTATGAGTGGACTGATGGACCATCACTCGAACCACGGCCCATCAACTGGGTCGTGGTCGTCGCCCTGCCCTGACTTTTGGTCTGGTAGGCCTCGTCTACGGTCCACTTCACAGACCGTGTGAAGGACCACGGGTCGTGAAGGCCATTGTGGTTCCACACAGTTCCTTGGGTTCTACTGGGTCAGGTTGACAGACCCATCCACGACCCGTCATGGGCTTCGTGGTCCAGTATGCTGGCTGGGTGTGAACCACGAGCAGGTCGACGGACCGTGGTTCCTTTCACAGTCCGTGAACCCCTCCGTGGTTCACCCAATTTCCTATTGTTCAGTCTGTTAGGTTTCTAAGGTGGTACAATATCTCCCCCTTGGGATCATTTGTACTCGAATGGAGACTAAACAAGCTGAGTTTGGGGGAAAGGGAAAAAATCCTTACTAGCTGACTTCTAAAAACTGACATCTAACTGAATTGAGTTCATGAACATGAAAATATACTGAAATGCAAGAATAACTGAGGGAACAAGATACTGAGACTGAATTACACAAGATTAAACTGATAGACTGGAGAGGAACTAGTACCTCAAACTGCACCTGAATTGGATGGAAAAAGATGAGGATACTTGGCCATCATAGCTGCTTCCGCTTCCCAAGTAGATCCCTCTACAGACTGACTCCTCCACAAAACCTTCACTGAAGCTACTTCCTTATTTCTCAACCTACGAACCTGACGATCGAGAATTTCAACTGGAAACTCTTCATAAGTGAGACTATCCTTCACAACCACACTCTCTAATGGTACTATTGATGCCGGATCACCCACACACTTCTTCAACTAGGAAATGTGAAAGATTGGATGAACCACTGCTAGTTCTGCTGGCAACTCTAACTCATAAGCCATATTACCAACCCTTTTCACGATTCTATAAGGACCTATATATCTGGGACTGATCTTCCCTTTCTTGCCAAATCTCATCACCCCGTTCATAGGTGACACCTTCAGGAAAACCCAATCATCGATTTCAAACTCTAAGTCCCTTCTCCTCACATATGCATAGGACTTCTGAAGACTCTGAGTTGTCTTTAGTCTATCTCTAATGAGTTGAACTTTCTCCTTAGCCTCGTGAACCGAATCTGGCCCAATCAAGGCTACTTCACCTACTTCGAACCAACCAGTTGGGGACCTGCATCTACGCCCATATAGTGCCTCATACGGGGCCTTATGAATACTGGAAAGGAAGCTATTATTATAGGCCAACTCTATGTGAGATAGGTGATCATCCCAACTACCCTTGAAATTGATCATGCAAGCTCTCAACATGTCCTCTAAGGTCTGAATGGTACGCTCTGCCTGACCATCCGTTTGTGGATGAAATGTTGTACTGAGATTTACCTGAGTACCAAGGCCTTTCTGAAATGATTTCCAAACATAAGAGGTAAACTGAGGACCTCTATCTGAGATGATAGACAAGGGAACTCCATGCATCCTGATTATCTCATTGATGTAGAGTTTGGCGAAGTCCTCCGCTAAATCTTTAGTATTGACAGCAAAGAAGTGAGCAGACTTAGTGACTTTGCCTACTATCACCCAAATGGAGTCATGCTGTGTGCGAGTACGAGGTAAACCCGTAATGAAGTCCATGTTTATCACTTCCCACTTCCATATAGGAATGTTAATCTCTTGAGTCATACCCCCTAGTTTCTAATGTTCTACTTTAACATGTTGACAGTTGGGACACTTAGCCAAGAAATCTGCGATGTCTCTCTTCATGCCGTTCCACCAAAATACTTCCTGTAGATCACGGTACATCTTAGTGGCACCTGGATAAATGGATATCTGGAATTATGGGCTTCCATAAGAATCTACTTCCTCAACTCACCCACATTAGGAACACATAAGCAACCCTGGTAACGAAGCATATCATCTCCCCCTTGGGAGAAAACCTCAACTTTTTGTTGATGAACTGCACTTTTCACCTGAAGTAATATAGGATCACTATCCTATTTTTCCTTAATCTCGGCTACCAATGAAGATTCTGACCCATTCTGAACAATCACACCATCATCTGATGTGTACGTAAGGCAAACTCTTAAGCAAGCAAGCCAGTGAACATCTTTGGCTAACTCTTTATCTTCTTAATCAACATGTGTTATACTACCCACAGACAGTCTTCTGAGAGCATCAGCCACTACATTGGCCTTACCCGGATGGTAAAGCACATTCATGTCATAGTCCATGAGGAATTTAAGCCATCTCCTCTGACTAAGATTTAACTCTTTCTGGATGAACACATACTGGAGGCTCTTATGATATGTGAACACATCAACATGAACACCATACAAGTAATGTCTCCAAATCTTTTGGGCAAATACTACCGCTGCAAGCTCGAGGTCATGAGTCGGTTAGTTCTTCTCATGGACCTTAAGTTGTCTAGAAGCATAAGCTATGACCATACCTCGCTGCATCAACACACAACCTAGGACGACCCTGGATGCATCACAATAAATCACATAACCATTTGAAACATCTAGTAGAGTCAAGACAGGAGTTGTAGTCAACCTAGTCTTCAGTTCTGAGAAACTTTTCTCACACTCATCTGACCACTAAAATTTGACCTTTTTCTGAGTCAACTTGGTCAATGGGGAAGCTATGGATGAAAATCCTTCAACAAACCTCCTGTAATAACCGGCCAGACCCAAGAAACTTCTGATATTATTCAGAGAGGTGGGTCTGGGCTAGTGATGTACTGCCTTAATTTTCTGAGAATCCACCTGGATCCCTTCACTGGATATCACATGACCAAGGAAAGTGACCGACTGTAACCAAAATTCAAATTTTCTGAATTTAGCGAATAACTAGCGATCTTTGAGAGTCTGCAGGTAACCCTCAGATGAGTCACATGCTCCTCCTCATTCCAAGAATAAGTGAGGATATCATCAATAAAGACGATGAAAAACAAGTCCAAATATTGTTTGAACATCCTGTTCATTAAGTTCATGAAAGCTGCAGGAGCATTTGTTAGTCCAATAGACATAACTACAAATTCATAATGACCATACTGAGTTCCGAAGGTTGTTTTTGGGATGTCACTATCTTTGACTCTGAGCTGATGATAGCCAAATCCGACGTCTATCTTAGAAAAACAACTAGCACCCTGAAGTTGGCCGAACAAGTCATTAATCCTAGGGATAGGATATTTATTCTTTATTGTGAGTTTGTTCAACTGGCGATAGTCAATGCACATTCTAAGAGAACCGTCTTTTTTTTTCACAAACAACACTGGAGCACCCCATGGAGAGACACTAGGTCTGATGAAACCCTTATCTAAAAGGTCTTTCAACTGCTCTTTCAATTCCTTAAGCTCGGCTGGAGCCATTCTGTAAGGAGGAATCGAAATGGGCTGGGTATCAGGAAGGAGATCTATTCTGAAGTCGATTTTCCTTTCGGGAGGAACTCCAGGAAGATCTTCTGGGAACACTTCTGGAAACTCATTTACTACTAGGACTGACCCAAGAGTTGGGGTTTCGGAGTTTGAATGCTTAACCCGAACAAGATGATAGATATACCCTTTAGAGATCATCTTCCTTGCCTTAAGGTAAGAGATAAATCAACATATTGGCACTGAGCTACTACCCTTCCATTCTAAGACTGGCTCATTTGGAAACTGAAACTGAACGATTCTAGTTCTACAATCGACTGAGGCATAACAGGAATGTAACCAATCCATGCCTAGAAGGATATCAAAATCTACCATTTCTAACTCTACAAGGTCTGCTGAGGTGACTTTCTGAGAGACTATGATAATTTTTGTATACCCGTCTAGCTATAACTGTGTCACAAACTGGGGTAGAGACTGAGAAGGGTTCTGAGAGAGTTTCTGGATTGACACCGAAGTTTACTGCTATATAGGGAGTTACAAAAGACAGTGTAGCCCCTGGATCTAACAATGCATAAAAATCTAAAGGAAAGACTCGTAATGTACTAGTGACCACATCAGGAGAATCTTCCTAGTCCTGGTGAGCCTGGAGAGCATACAACCTGTTCTGGTGCTAACCGCCACCTGTACCAGATAAAGAACCCTGCTGAGTTGGGTGAGCTATGGTGCTGCTGGAGCTGTAGAGTAAGCCCTATTATTTTTACCTCCTTGCCCCTACCTGACAGAAGGGAAATCCTTCAACCTATGGCCAGACTGACCACACGCAAAGCACCCTTCTCTTCCTGCAAGACACTCGCCCGGATGGTTCTTACCACACTTTGGACAAGTTGGGAAAGTCCTGTTACCTGAAGTACTCCCCTGAGACTTAGAGCCTGATGCCCTACCTTTATGATATTGTCGAAACCTAGGGGATGAAGCACTAACTGATAAAGGTACTGGGGCTGTAATCCTTTGCTGAAACTATGAGTGATTCCCACCACCCGACTTTTGCTGTGAGTATTCATAATTTCCTGTTCTTGCCTTTTTGTTATCATTAGCCATTTCCCTAAGCTTACCTCTCTCAACCTGCTGAGCATGAGTCATTAGTCTAGAGATATCCATATCTACTAGTAGCATAACAATCCTGCACTAGGTCTTCAACAGATCGGATACCCCAAACAAAAACTTACTCATTAGTGTCCTTCAGTCGGCAACCATGTGTGGAGCATACCAGGAGAGCTGGGTGAACTTCAGCCCGTACTCTTGGACCAACATTGAACCCTGCTTCAAGTTCATAAACTCTTGTGCCTTAGCTTCTCTCAACTCCCTTGGGAAGAACGTGTCCAGAAAAGCTCCAGTAAAATAATCCCAAGTCACGGGAGCTGTATCCGCACCCCTGTTGTCTTTCCACTGAGTGAACCAGATATGAGCCACATCCTTAAGTTGGTAGGATGTCAGCTCCACCCTATCATTTCCAATCACCTACATCACCTCTAGGATCTTCTTGACTTCATCAATGAAGTTTTGTGAGTCCTCACCAACATTTGACCCTAGAAACTCAGGCGGATTCATTCGAACAAAGTCACGAACCCTAGCTGCAGTTGATCCACCATTAGTGTTTGTAGGAGCTGGAGCCTGCTGATTGTTCTGATTGGCCACACTCTGAGCTAAGAGTTGGATCGCATTCCAAAATTCTGCATTCAAAATCTCATGGGTTGGGACTGGAGGAACTGCATTTGCATTGCGTGCATTATCTCTACAAGGAGGCATGATCTGAAACACATAGCGACGGATTAGAAAGGAGAAGTTGAATCATACCTCACACACGATAAGATTAGCAATGAAAGTGAAGTTCTTCTTAAAACACTTCGTAACCTCACCCTCATAGATGTGGCGCACTTCACACCCATGAAAGAGACTCTACTTAGTGCGGATTTCAGACACCCTAGGACTCTTAAACCTAATGCTCTTGACGTAACACAGAATCTAAGATCACGAATAAACCCAAGCTAACACTGAGTCTTGCATATTATAAGCATACAGAAAAATAACTAAATAAAACATGAACTATGCAGAAGCTAAAACAATGGATAACTGAAAGTGGGGAAAACCCAACAAGTATGAATATGTAAAACATACTTAGAGTTTAGTGATAACTGAAACAATCTCTTAGCAACTCAAGCTGAATCTACTACTATGTCTGAAAAGCCTCTAACTGAGTTGATTTGCTGGGACATGCCCCCCAGCTAACTCTAACAAAACTAAAAATTGAAAGCAAAGAGTAAAATGAAAGCATTTCTATTGTCCTCAGAATATGAGGACTCACCACTGAAGCTGATGGATGCAGACCAAGAATCGATCTAAGCGTGGTCTGGATGCTAAGTACCTGAACCTACATCGTGAAAGGATGTAGCGCAGAGTATGCATCAGTACTTGGAATGTACTGAGCATGCATGATATAGATACTGAGCTGAACAAATATATATGAGTTAAATAAAGAATAACTGAGCAATGATATAATTTGAACAAGAAGATAAATATTGAAACATAACTGAAAAGCTAAGCTGAATGCAATGACCAAGTACTAATCATGAAGATAACATGCTGAACTGTATACTGATATAAATGCTGAAAACCTGGTCAAATGCCCTAAGAGTCTGACTGTGGGAGCTACTTTTAAACAACATAAACCACGTGAGCTAAACGTGGAGTCCGATGTATACGCCCCGTCGAGAGGACCCAATATACCTTGCAAGGGGTATAAAAGCATGACTGGCGTGATCACTAAATCTAATGCCTAACAGAGGGGACTGGTAATCCTATGGGGGTACGTAGTTCTAGGACTATGAGGGTACGTTGAACCCTAGTCCAACTCGGTGCTAAGTCTACTCCCTACTAAATATGTATATAACTAAAATGTAACTGAAATACTAAATAGCTCAAAATATTGACATGATAACTAGGAATGTAATATTAATATATTGAGAATGTGACATTCGAAATCTGAAGCATGATTTTCTATTAACTGACCTAGCTAGTATAATTCATGAACTAATAGAATTTTCACAAACTAGGGTTTTGAGTTTTATGCAAGGAATTATGCACCATTTTCAAGAAAACATGATATTTAGATTATGGATACTATAGACACTCAAATAATGACAATTCTCCAAGATTTTACAAACTCTAGGTCTAAACAGCTATATAGAATCAAGGAACTAAATTAATTATAGGGACATAGCGGATGAAAGAAATCCACTAGTGAAATCCCACATACCTGGTGATGAAATCTACGGAGAAATCCTTCGGATTTCGGGGCTGAAACTTGAAGAACACTACTGCTTGTTCTTGGAAGAAACTGGCGCCTCTTTCTCTTCTTTTCGTTCTAACTTGGATGATTTTAGGAGAATGAGGATTTTGGGTAGGCTCTGACATGATTATTAGGCTTAGACTAAGTAAAATGACGTAGTTTAAGTATTAAACAACGTAGTTTAAATGCCCAACGCATAGGGAAAAGACCAAAACAACCTCTACTTAAAAGTTGACAAGGGCCGACCACGAGGGGACTGACAGACCGTCACTAGGACCACAACCCGTCAACAGGGTTGTGGTCGTGGCCTTGCCCTACCTTCCAATTTGGTAGGCCTCATCTACGGTCCACTTCATGGATCGTGTGAAGGACCACGGACCGTGAAGGCCATCGTGGTTCCACACAGTGCCTTGTGGTCTACTGGGTCAGGACGACGGACCAATCCACGACCCATCATTAGGACCACGACCCGTGGAGTGCTCCATGGTCCACCATACTGGCTGGGTGTAAATCACGAGCAGGTCGATGGACAGTGATTCCTTTCACGGTCCGTGAACCCCTCTGTGGTTCACCTAATTTCCTGTTGTTCAGTCTGTTAGGTTTCTGAGATGTTACAGTGAACATCCGTTTGCTAAAGCAACCCCCGCATTTTTGGGTTCCTTCAAAAAAGTGAACCCCACCTGGTCCCTTAAGAGACCAATTGACTTCAGTTGACTGTTCGCAAAAGTGAACTCCTTCTTCGCAGGTGCGACATCAGAGGCTATTTTCTGCCAGTTTCAACTTCTTTTTCCACTCTTGTCCATCAATATCCTTCCAAGCAATAAATACCTGAAATCATCAAAACTGAACGAATAATTAGCCTCTTTCTATACTTGAGACGCACAAAATCACAAGAAAAGAGCCTCAAATGAGTGAAATTCACCACTCATCAACTAATCCTACTCTTGTTTATTGTGATAGTCAAGTAGAAACCAATATAGCTAGGAGCCCTATTTTTCATGAACATGTGAAACACAGAGAGGAGGACTTTCATGTTGTGAGGAACAAATATCAAGATGGGATCATTACTCTTCATCATGTCTCAACACATGAACAATTAGTTGATGTGCTCACTAAGTCCTTGACAGGGATCAAACACATTGCAATACTGGGAAAGTTGGCAGTGGATATCTCTCCTTCAACTTGAGGGTGGGTGTGTTGAGAATCACTGGTTTAATTAATGGTAAAGTAGTTAGGATTAGTTAGATTAGTTGTTAGTCTTGACAACTCTCAGCAACTATACATCATTAGAGAGTATGTTAGATTTTTGTATAAATTAGTCTAATCTGGTACTCTTACTCTCTTGATTAAATAATACAGAATATATTTTTCTCGTCTCTCATTTCTATTTCTTCAGCTTTTCTTCTTCTTCAAGCTCCGATTGAAGCTCAAGTCTGTTCATCTATGGAGTTTTAGTCTCAGTTTTGACCGATGGAATAAGAAATTTTGTAATGTACTATGTGATCCATTGCATGTTTTGGGTTCTTGGTTTCTATCAAGAAAACTGACATTTGCTCAAGTTGAAGCTTGTAATGGCTATAAGTTGGTTGTGCTGCTGTCTTTATGATATTCAACTACTAGCTTCAAGTTATATTAGGTCTTGTAATTTTATTGAAGAATTTAGTTTTCATTTTATAGGTTGCTTTCACAAAACTAATTGAAATGAATGCAGATAACTGCTGTCTAGAATCTTTAAATTCAGATCTTTGGTCACCTTTTGTTGAATTTATGGGTGTGCATCGGTCGATTTGGTTCAATTTTTTGTATTATCGATTTTGTTTATTTCTTTTTAGGTTTTGATTATTCTAAACCAATAAGATATTTTTTATTAGTTTTTGATTTATCAATTTTTTTTTATCTTTAATGGTTTGAATTTTGATTTAACCAATAAGAAAATACTCATCAAATAAATATATTATTTCTACAAAATTTCGCTCGACAATACAATAAAGTAACTTTATATAATTCTCAAAAAATAGAAATATTAGTAACTAATATAGAAATAACTAAATAAATACAACACAAATAAAAGAATTAGGATAATAATGTGAATTGAAGGATAAAGGCAGATAGTAATCAGTAAGGTACTGATATTAATATTTAATATTTATGTAGAGGTAAAGAAATAAATTACAACAACCTTAATTGGTTATCGATTTACCCGATATTAAAAAATCAAAATCAAATTGAGAACTTGATAATATTTTTTATAAAACCATTAAAAACCCACTAACCCAATAACAAAAAACCAATAACATTTTTTTGGTTAGATTTTTGCAAACCCCTAACTAATCCACTGATTAAGTTCTATCTCCTCTTTGTTTTGCATATAGCATAAGAATTGCATCAAACTTCTAAAATGATCCAGAAAAGATACCACAACTATATATATAATCATACTGAATCTGGACCACAAGAAATACACATGTTATATATGAAGATTTTCTATTGAGAAAGGCAGTTACTTTCTATAGACTTCAAGGTATTGTAGCCTTTATCATCAAGTGTTGATGCATTGACCGTATGGATTGTTGCAGTAAAAACTGAAAACATAGAAGTATATCCATAGATACGGGTAGTTTTTTTTGTTTCAAAAGGTAATAGTTGTATAATAGAATCACACAGAGAATGTGTTGATAATACTGTACAACTGAGTAAAAACGTAAAAAATAAATAAAGTTTGATCTCATGTTATAATGATCAAAAGACAAGGTCACTGGCGATTTGTTTATGAAAACCAAAGGAACTTTTGAATGTAATTAACAAATTTCACTAAAAAGGATAAAGAACATTGTTCGGAAGTGTAATGACCCTCCTGGCCATTTCCTCCATTTTCATATCTTTTCAACATTTAGAGCTTTCTTGTAGAGACCCCAAGTCATTTATGACTTGTTGGGACTGATAGTTCAGTTGTCAGGTTGTTCTTTTGTGTTTTGTGCGAGTTTCCATATTTTGGAGCCTTTGAAACTTGAAAGATTGACTTTGGTCAAAAGATTAGGAATACTTCCTCTAGATGATGTTCTAATAGTTTTATTAGCTTTGGAAGGGCCATTTTAGGCTAGGGGCATGGTTGGTTTGGGCCTTGAGGCTTTGGGTGCGAGTTTGTCCCGTTAGGCATTTTAACTTTGAAGGTTAAGCCAAAGTTTGACTTCTATTAATATTCTAGGTAAACATGCTTAGATAAGAATTCTGTCAGCGCGGTTAGCTCTAGATTTTTGAGTTTGGTCAAGAACGACCATTTGTGTGGATCCCGAGGCTTCCAGTTTTATTCCGAGCCCCTTTGTAGATTTTGGCTAAAATGGATCTTGTGTGTAGGACACACTTTTCATTGAGACGACCTTTGATGGAAGTTTTGATGGTTCCATTGAGTCCGATTGTCGAATTTAGTGGGGTTGCATAACTGATTTCTTTCATTAGGCCTTGAACAAAACTTGAGGGTCCGTTCAGAAACTTTGAAAAATAGTAAAATCTAGTGTGCAGGTGCAGATGTTTAGCGAGCAGAATTTAGGCTTTTAGGACCAGTTTTGACTTTTAGCGACCAAATTGCTTCTACTTAATCCTAAATTTTCAGCTTCAACCCTCATTTTTAAAATGCAATTTCTTGAGCTATAGATCTTTGATTGAGCTGGTTTCAGTTGTGTTAGTTTAGGTTTTTACGTGGCTCCGTGTTGGAGTGATCAGGGAACCTTGGAAGTCATCATTTTGAGGTAATTTCCACTCCAAAGGGGCTGCTTAAGCTTGATTTTTAGGTCTTATGGCGGTTTTGTTACATGGGCAGTTTCAGCCCATTTCTGAGCTCGGACTAAGTCCATTTTACTTGATTTTAGGTCCATTTCCACTTATCATGAATTTAGTGTCTAAACATCCGTAATGATGTTTTGATCAATAAAATGGTAGCATGGCTATGTTGGAGACATTTCAGAAGTGGATAACTTATTTGCGGTTGATACATAGTGTGTGTGATCGGCTTCTAGGTAGGATTCAGTCTATTTTCTTGATTGGGCTTTTTAGATAATGCATAGTTAGATTGCATGTGATTTAGGATTGTATTTTCTAGTTATTAGTTCCCTTGTTGTTCATTCCATCTTTTCTTGATCCCATAAGAGCTTTGGGCCTTTTATGGGTATGAGGATTCTAGTTTAGGCTTGTAGCCTTGCTTGTGGTGTACATTAGAATGTTTATCCTTGTAAGGTTTATTTCTTATGGTCTTAGGCTATATTTGAGAATTAGATTCCTTAGACTGTGTTTTATTACCCTTGTAGCTGTGAATTGCTACTTGTAGGGCTTGTATTAGGTTGTTCATTTTGTATTGGTACTTGAGACCTTGATGGATCATCGTAGCCAGAGGTTGGCACTAGCTATGCTCAGTCACGGGCTGGAGTGGTATGATTGGGTAAGGCGTTGCCCATTGAGTTTTTCTCCCCTTTGATTGATTCAGAAACTTCTGTGGTCACTTCACTTGTTTTTAGTGGTAGGCTTGTTATGATCCTTTGATCTATGACTATATTGTTGGGCTCGAGGCTGAGTTCGAGGACCACTTGGTATCCCTAGTAAGTACTCTCTTCCTTCGTAGCGTGGTTTGATTGGACTTATTTTTATTTGGTTGCTAGTGCCTTATTTGAATGCTGGTGATGGCATGCATTGCATTGGTTGTTCATTCTCACATTTTTTGTGGTACTATCAAGAATTATACATTGGCTCATCATTATCATTCATAGAAAAAATATATTTTCACTTGGCTTTTATCCTAACTACCTTTAATGGGAGTCATACCACCTGGATCACTGGATTTACTGAGTTTGAGACTTATGAGGCGGCGTTGACATGCTCCTTTTCTACTTGGGACATTAGAAGCATCTGGGATGTGCTTAGGTTTTACTTGACTAGCTGGCGTGTTGGCGCCCTTTCCTGCATGATTTTGGCTACTCATGATCCTCTACAGAGTTGATCCCTATTATTCGTAGATTAAAGGTCTGGTCTTATAATCTACAGAGCTAATTTGTTGTAAGATCTGGATTTGGGCCCAGGAAATGCATACGGACTTCCTCCGTCCCTTATAAGCCCCTTTGGCCGTGAGTACCATAGTACTGAATAAGGGAGTTGGAAGGGTCTTACCTCACCCTCATGGCATGGAGGTAGGTCTATACACTTGGTTACTGATGGTTAGAAATGGTTACTGATTGTCCTACTGCATACTCTGCATTCATATGCATTGCCTATCACCAGTATACTTGTTCTTGGTTGCACTTTTTATTTTTTGGGGCATGTAGGGTTATGTCTATCGTTTGTACCTTCCGAGCATGTGGGGTCTGGTTAGGTTATTATTTTACTATATTACGTTCACTGTTGTTATTGATCTGTTAGCCGATAGGCTTTGTCTTTAGAATTTTTGTTGTGAGTCCTCCTGACGATGGGTAGTGAACTATGTATCTTACTTTGCTTGTGATTAGGTTGTTGTCGTTCATACCAAATATGTTCTTGCTTCGGTTCCTTATTTTTTGTGTCTTATTTCTAATCCTTAATGCTTTTTTATCATGTATCTCCTGTTTAGTTATCTGTGTTACACTTTTCTTATTACTTGTTGCTTATACTTGTATTATCTTTTGAGCTCAGTCGGCCAATGCTTACTAAGTATTGTTTTTGGTACTCATAATATACTTCTACTCCTTGATAACACTCAAATCACTCCTCAAAACAAATCAAAAGAGTGAGCGGTCGTCGTCAATAAAAATACCCAATTAAGAGTCGGGGTCGAATCCCACAAGGAACAATATAACTGCGATTGAAGAGATAAAGGCTAACTGGATACTAGTTTGAATATAAACATACAAGGTACACAAATATCAAATAGAAGTCATTTTTTATAACTATATTTCTAACGGGGACAAAGACAATATCAAGCAAGGAATATATGTGAATTGGGAAAACTTGAGATTCAATTAACACTCAATGATCCATTGCAATTCAATCCAAGATCAATCACTAATAAGGAGGCTAGGTCATCTTTAATTACGCTAATTATCTTTCAATCTCAAAGCATTTTATTGTGATATATCCTCTCGGTCTCCATCACACCAATACAAAATAACCCACTACCTTAACTTAGACCTCTCTTTAAAGGAAACCTTGCACCCACCAATGAAATCCTCAACATTTAGCTTTCGATCTCAAATTCAAGATTCAAAGTCAACATGCAATTATCAATCTAATTCTCCACACCAATCATTCTCTTTCGAGCATCTACCAGAGATCCGAGGCTAGGTTTGAGCGTGTACTCTCAACCTATAAATTCAAACATTAAAACTAGATTGAACTTATTTCATGAAATCAAGCATGGAAACACGGAATCACAAAAGCAATAGAGTAATAAATCAAACACCCAAATAGCTTTGTCTATTTCTAGTACATAAGCCCTAATTCCATACAAGTCATTATACCCACATTTCTAACAATCAAGAACAAGGAAAGGAAGAAAGGTAAAAGATATAACTAAAATAGAACACAATCTTCAAATCCACAACTGAAATGTAAGGCAACTTTCCTTCAATGTCTCAACCTCTAGATCATGAACACTAAGAAATCTACTTTTTGAATGTTGTCTATATCTCTACAATGTTCTCTCTCTCTCTAAAAACTCTTGGATGATGAATAATTGCCCAGCTCTAACCCTATTTTCTAAATTTGGGTCCAAAACTTGTGAATTTCCCATTCTGCCCCTGTCTGAAAAGGCAAGCTTCGAAAAAGCGCCAAGAGGTTCGTAAAAGCGAACTGAAGTTCGCTTAAGCGACCTCCGCCCTTTTTGCCTAGTTTGCAGAAGCGAACCCCACCTTTTTTCTTAAGCAAACTGTTAACATGTTTACTTAAGCGAACATTCTTCTGCAGGTGCAATACCTAAGACTTGTTTTCTGTCAGGTTTTGTTATTTTTCAGCACTATTCCAGTTTTGTTCATCATTTTCTCTAATCATCAAAGTACTTGAGATAACACAATTCAAAGGATAATTAGCCTCTTTATCTACTCGAGTGCCACAAAATCACAAGAAAAGAGCCTCAAATGAGTGAAAATCCACCACTCATCAACACCTCCAACTTAAATCTTTGCTTGTCCTCAAGCAAAACAAAAATTCCAAACACAAGAGGCACTCAATTTAAGCACAACACTCTTTCATTCTCAACAAGAATCATGGTCATGGCTTTGGTTGGTACTAATAAATAGCAAGAAAAAAAGTTATTAACGATTAAAGCAACCCCTCAAATTCAAACCAAATTTCAAAACTCCATTAGTTCCAAGACTGATCAAGTGACAACAAGAATTCTAAAGAAGTGACTCACAATTACTAGTATTCTAACAACTTCCCTTGACACAATTTTGAGTATCTATTAACTTCACCAATCCATCCTAGTATTCATGCCCTCACAAGAAACGAACTGTCCCACAAAAACACACAAGTATTCACAATCCAAGGGACAACAATACAAGCACTCACACTCAAAACGAATCATCTCATGCACACAAATTTCACACCATAGGCTTGCCCACATTTTCAAATAGCATTGACTCAATTTTGTTTGGTTGGAGATATCAAAGGACTTTGCTAAGCTTGTAATGTAGGCTTAGGGAAGGTTAGGATATCGTTTAGATACAAGTGACTACACCCTCCTTGAACACTACACAACAACTTTTCAATCAACAACTTTTCCACTTTTCTTCACTTTTCAACTCAATGCACACTTCACATCACTTTCTTATTTCTCTTTCAAGATGCCCCACATGCAACCATTTTCAAATTTTTAGAGGATTCAAGTCTCATATTTATTCCAAATCTTTCTTTCTTTCTTTCTTTCTTTTTTTTAAATTTTTTTTTACACTTTTTCTTTCTATGAGACTTTTCGTCCATTCTCGAACACTTTATTTTGTATCAAGCCCTCATCTGGTAAGCATCCATCTATAATCTTCTCATAACACCCCGAACATAGGCTTTTATCCTCACCATTCACAATTCTAGAGTTCAAGGAGGGAAATGGTTTGAAAGAAGGTTACTTTTCAAAAAGGATCAAGGCTTGTAATGTGGTTTCCAATAAAAGGATAAGGCTTAAAGGGGACAACTATGGATACATTTATTGCAAGGGTGGGATCATTAGGCTAAGTGGACTTCAAGGACAATCAAAGAAAGCCTAAGATCATTTCTCCAACCAACTCAATCAAGACCAACATTTTAAGACCAACTGGGCAAATTCTAGTTAACACAAGTGAACACAAGACATTATTCACAAAGACTCATGACATATGGAATAAAGCTATTTAAGACGGCTTAAGTTCACTTCCTAGTCAAGAACAAAGGAGTCATTTTACAATCACCACCCAATACTTTTGGAGTACCAAAAATAGTTAACACATTGTCACAAAATCATTCAATTTCACAAACTTTCAGAGGGGTGCTCATTTCACAACTCACAAGGCTTGACTAAATCTATTAGTACCAAACAAGTGCCAACCTCATATCAAAGCATCACCAAGCCAACAAAACTACAAAATTACTATTTGCCCTTAAGAATGACGTCACCCAATCCACCATTGGGAAAATTTAGGCCTTTTCATGGATATTTTGCAATGGTTCCCAAATTTGCAAGCTACGGGTACTCAAACTTCCCCTGCTCCAAGGCATCAAGAGTAAAACACAATCATCAAACTTTATTATTACAAAGAGATAAACTAACAAAATATACTAATATAATAAAACCAAAACATAATAAAACAACTAATCCGCACAATAATCCAAAACAAAAATAACCAAAAAACAATCCAACATGCTAACCAAAAAGAGATAAAACATCCCAAAGGGAAGTACCCCCAACTAATAATGATGTTGTGTCATCACGACACAACCATAATACTCAAAAGAGAATATGAGCTCCCTAGGCTGCCTCACTCCTCTCCATCAGTTTTGATGGCCTCACTATCCTCATCTCCATCATCATCGCTCTATGTGACCGGCTCATCTCCCTCTTTGTTTGGGCTAGAAATCGGGAGTGGCTCATTTTCCTTCAACACTTGTCCAAGTCCTTTTACACCTTCCTACATCCTAGTGAGAATTTTTCTCGACTCTTCTCCCGCTTCTTCATTTTACCATGTGAGATTCTTAACACACCATGTGACTTGGCCAAGCCATCATATGCCTTCTCCAAATTTGCAAGTTGAGATTTTTGCTCCCTTTGATCACTCAAGTAGGCATCAAACTCACTTTGGGGTATATAAGATCTTGGCCCCCCATATGATTCACCCAGTCCTTGGGGAAGCTTTTCCACCAACTCTTTTATGACCCGCAACTCACTTGCCAAAGACTTAGAAGGGCCCACTGATGAGTCTTAGATTTCGACTCATTAGGGGCTTTATTTTCATAGTTTTATTATCCTAAATGCCTAATTTATGCTCTAAACTGATGTTAAAGTGCTGATTTGCAGCAATGAAGGCAAAGGAGCAAGGCAAGGACATTATCAGGCAAAAATGAGCAAAAAATGCTGAAGAAATGGAAGAAAGAAAATCTTGGTGATCGCCAAGACCACTCGGCGAACCGCCAAGACCACTCGGCGAACCGCCAAGACCACTCGGCGAACCGCCGAGTGGTCCCTCAGCCCGCCTAATGTTACAGTGTTCTAGCCCCTGCACAAAAGAAATTCAGCAATGGATAGTACTTCCGGCGAATCGCCAAATGGATCGGCGAAGGAGTATCAGTCCACCTAAAGTCACAAAATGGTTGGGAAAATACAGGTAGAAAATGGCGGTAAGAAGGGAAAGTTGGCGTATCGCCAACTAAGTCGGCAAACCCGACTTAAACCACCTAAAAGCACCACGCTGAAAGGGTCAAAACTCAGGCCAACAAGGCGATGGACAGGAGCAATAAGCGCGTCGCCGACAGGGTCGGCGACCCCCGACCTACTCCGCCGAACAATCCTGAAGGTAAAAATATGGGAGTATATAAATTGAATTTTAAAAAGAAAAATGGGTGTTCTGGCATATCCTTATCCGGGATTTTTTGAAGAAAAACACTAAAACATTATTCTTGGCATTTTTTGAGCTTGGAGAGTAGAGATTTTTAGTGGGTTTTTTATTTTATTTGATAAAAAGCATTGTAAGTACTTGGAATTGATCACCCAACTCATGGAGAATTTTATGGGTAAAATCTTCTTACTTTATATAATGTGTAGCTAAAACCCCCCTTTCTTGGGGGTGTGATCATGTGATTAATTGTCTTAATTAGCTTATGGGTGTTATTAATTATTGATTTAATTGTTATTTTGAAGTGGGTTTGATTGATAGCTAAGGTTTTATTTATGAATTGTATTAGAAAATTCAATTCTAGTCTAGTGTTGTATGCTTGCTTGAGAAAGAGGTTTAGAGTTAAGGCTATCGATTGACGATTGTAGTGATTGGATTGTTGTGGGTTCAGCTCGAGAGAGTGAATCTTGATTTGATCCTTGCTATCTAGCTCGAGAGAGTAGATAAATTGAGGTATTGGGCTGTTTATATTGTTAAGGTTGTCGAGGTTCGAGAGAACTCCCTTGAATCGTAATAGTTGTTCGAGAGAAAGCTATTACATCTTTAGTCTAGCCTACCCACTAAGATTCAGCTGATGTCAATAATTAGTAATCACCCGTCTAGTGAAATTTACAATTAATTGATCACATCCCCAAGATCCTTCTCTATTTGGTTTCCCCTTTTTGTTTTCGTAGTTGAAGTTATTGTTACTTGGAAAACATAACCCCCCCATCTGACATTCGTTGTCAAACCTTATAAATTACTTTGCTTGGCTTCGACAATGTCTACTTCTACAACCAATTAGAACACAATCTTTACTTCTTAATTAAATTCTAATTAGTAACACTCCCTGTGGGATCGACCCCAACTCGTTGTTGGGTTTATAATAGATTACAATCACCTACACCTAGTATTGGATGAGGTATAGATGAGCGTTATCACCCACCACTAAAGGTATAGGAGAATCATCCTCCACATGCACAAACTTACCAGAGTCCATCTTCCTCTTTCTTATTTTCACCACCGTGCCCTCACAACGCATCTTAAGTGGACAAATAGGAGTTTTAGGCTCCATCCATGTGTCACCCTGAAGTACCTCCACCTCATCCGGTTTACAAAGCTCTATGATCAAAGAGGGAACACCAAGAGACATGCTATCATGCGTTTTGAACTCCTGGAAATCATTCATAATCAAATGGCCTATATTCAGCGGGAGATCATCAAGCACACAAGCGACTATCTGAGCTCGCAATATAAGAATGTTGCTAATGTTCCCACTTGGGGAAATACAACTGCATACAATAGACATCCATGTACTAGCCTCAGCGGTCAATACTGAGCATTTGGCCTTTGTGATGGCCCATGGAATATTTCACCTGAGCGTAACTTCGAAGCTAGCCAAGCACCCGACTAACAATCTTTGTCAGTGAAGGCTTTGATATCATGGTTTAATAAACCACATACCCGATTGATAACCTTGCCTCGGATAGTGATCAACCTTGATGCCACGTCGATCTCCATGAGGTTGGCATAGAACTCCCTCACCCATTGCTCATTTTCCTTGGAAGGATCAACTGCAAAGCATGTCCAACCAGATGCGATCAGCCTTTGGTAGAAAGACATAAGAATTTCCTCAACTTTGTCAAGCGATATGCCTCTCTCCGGGAGTAGTTTCTTCTTCATCAAATCAACATAATAAATTTCTTGTGCTCGGAGAGAGACGAATCGATATTGGTCATAGTCGACCACCACTTCCTCATCAAAACCAAGTTCGTGTTCCATTCATGAATTTTTGATAATCAGTAGATCACAATAGCATATAAGCATGAGAATTATGTGTTAAACAATGTTATTTCTCAAGTAGAAGTCAAAGGAAATGGTTGGAATTATGGGTATTTTATCAAAAACGTGGTATGCAACTAATTTCAACACTTGGATAATAAGATGGGTACTCAAGACTTCGTCAAATACTTTAAACCAGCCCACACACTTACATTTAACGATTTAGACAGAAAATTCAGCCAACACAATCACAATTTTAACCCCCCAAGTTAGAGAAGTTACTACCCGCTAACTATCCCCAACTTTCAAAAGAGCAATCAAAAGTAAACAATGATTATTACCATTTCAAGAGAGTAAAATTGAGAAAAACATACCGGATTGTGTTTGCACAATGAAGACCAAGAGGTTGGAATAATTTTGGAACAAGTGGAAAGGGAGAACAAGAAGTTGGAACTTTTATTTTGTGAGTTTTGTTCGTTTGGCTCCCTTAAACTGCCATTTGAAATGCCTTACCTTCCGTTAAGCAACGTTAGGTCACTTTTGCGACTGCTGTGAAAGGTTAGGATTCGCTTGAGCGAGTGCCTCTCCGCTTAAGAGATGTTCACTTTTGCGAGAAGGAGCCGCTTTTGCGGACTTTGCTTAAGAGAACTCCAGTTCGCTTTTGCGGCTCTTGAGGCCAGTTTGTCAAGTTACTCACTGTCCAATAGGGAGAGCTTGGGGGGTCATTGGGCATTCTGCCCAGTCTCATTGGGCGAGCCTAGGTGCCCAAAATGCCTCCCAAGTCATTTTCCAATGGGGTTTTAGCCCCAAATTTCATTTCCTTCAAGATTCGCGCCTCCAAACCTATTCAAATTAATTCTAAGAACTCAAAAATCATGAGGATTAGTCACAGATAAAAATTTAAACCTAATCTAGAAATTAAAAAAATCAAAATTAAACTAAGTTAGATACCGATGGGGTGTTTCCTATCAAGCGCATAATATAACGTCGCATCACGACGCCGGGTACATTACCCTTTGTGTACCACTGCAAGTCAATGAACTGTCTCCCCAACTTGATATCAATTTTACTCTGAAGAGCATGGGGAGTGCAAGAGAGCATCAAGCGTTTCACCCGATCTCTCCACTTTGAAGACTTGAATCTCTTACTGTCACGACTCAGGGGTACCCCCCCTAGATGTAACATGGCGTATAGAACCCCAAAGGACTCCATACATGCCACTTAGCTCTTATAACATAAGAAGTAGAACAATAAGAGGAAAATAATAGTCCAAGTCCCAATAGTTTTTATAAACGAAAAGAGGAAGTCTAAAACACTTTTCTCATCATAGCCATCTAATACAATAGAATGAAATTGGGCCTAGCCCATACATCATGTCCAAAAGAGAAATACATGAACGAAAGTGAAACAATAAAACTCTACCCTCGAAGCATGACGACTCACCAAAGCTCGGAAATATCTCAAGTCAACTTCTAGCCACGAAATCCGGAAACCTGACTGTCAGACCCTACATTTGGGGAATGTAGGCAAGAGTATGTGTTAGTACAAAACAATGTACCAAGTATGATAGCCATATATAAAACATTTAAAACATGATATAAGAGAGTTAGAAAACATAAGTCGTAAAACCATGATTAATGCATGTGAATCATCATCTTTAAAACCTTTGAACTCATATGCGATACTTCTTGAAGTAACCTTAGTTCATTATTAATGTGGAGAATAAGCCTTAACCGACATAGAGACCATGTGAGCTATAACAGGATCCCCCAGTGTCTCCCACACCATAAAGGGTTGTCCTACTTTCCAAGGTAGAACTAAGAACTTCTAGCTTAAGTGGATCCACTAGCTAATCATCCTATGGGGGCACATAGTTTAAGGGATAAGGAGATTGTTTCTAGAAACCCTACCTCTACTGACGTGAGGGATTCCATCTCAAGAGATTGCTTCTAGAAAACCCGGCCTCTACTTATGTGAGGGCTTCCATCTCAATATCAATATCCTCTCGATGCTAAGCATAAATCCCACGGAGTAGTTATTAAGTCTTGACCTATCTCATAATTCATGGAAAGGTGTCCTTGGACAACTAATCAAAACTAAGTTCATTAGGATAGATCTTACTCTTTGATTCAATTAAATGAGAAATCCTTTCTACCTAAGAATCCTTTTTATGTGAGAAAACCTTTCATATCATGCTAGTATCTGTTTATGACAATATCCTTTGAACAACACAACAACAACATCATCATTGGTACTTTACTCTGAAAGAACCTTTAAAACATTTGCATAGATTTCATAAAAAAATACATAATTCCATAATTTACCTCTTGAGTTTCTAAACCCACTTTCAATCATCATTGCTTAGAAAATATGGGTTAAATATGGATTTCATCATAAATTCATGTAAAACTAGTAATACATGCTTAATTTCATAAAACTCTTCCTTTACAATCAAAATCCCACATCACATGATTCATAACTTAAAAACATGGGGGTTACATGGGTTCATGGGGAAATCATCATAAAAATCATATTATTTCATCAATTCATGCATAAGAGATCATAATTTAATTATTTAAATCAACATTGAAGAGAACCCATGACAATTGAAGAGAACCCATGACAATTAAAGAAAACCCTAACTCAATTTGGGAATTCTAATCTTTGAAATAGAGGAATTTGGGAAATCCATGGATGAAAGCTATCATACCTTTAATCCAAATGCTAGCCTTCAATGGAGGAATTGAGACCTTGACTTGAAACCCTAGGTTTAATCCTTCTTCTTCTTCAAGTTTCTAGAGAGAAATATTTTGGAGAGGAGATTTGATTTTCTTTTGTTATTTTGGAAGAATGAAGTGAATGGGCAAATTTGGGGGTTGAAAATACTTATATAGGGGTCTTAGTGAAGGGTAAAACGACATAGTATAGGAACTAATTAATTAGGAAAAGACCCAACTTCCCCTAAAAATAACTGTCAGCTGACCACAAACAAACCCCAGTCGACGAACCGTGGTCTTACCTACGGTCCGTCCTGGTGGACCGTCGTTGGTCATCAGAGAGCCGACATTTTTCCCTCAAACCATGGACCCCTACCACGGACCGTGGTCTGACCTATGGTCTGTAGGTCTGGCTGTTGTCCTGAGCCTCCATAAACTTGGCAGGGTTGCCAATCCACGGACCACACTACGGTCCGTGGTCCTACCCACGGGCCGTGGTTGGCCTGCGTGGCTGGCACCTGCAACTTTCCAAAATTGATTCATTTCCCTTTTTTGGATACGGGGTGTTAGACTTACCCAACTTCGAATCATGCTTTTGCTTTGGATCATTTGCAAGAGTAAAAGGGTCACTAGGCCACGTGAGCATTGAACTTCATAATTATTGGCCTTCAAGTGAGTGATACTCTTATATTCAAGTGAACTAGAGTTGCCATATATGATTTTTTTTTTCTTTTTCTTGCAACTATAGTATCATGCTAGTTATTTCGGCTTCTTGGATTGATTTTGATTTGGGTTGGTAGATCAAGCTCAAGATATAATCTATATCCACCTTCACCTCTTTGCTTGGTTCGGTTTCAAACCGTTCAACTTCAAACATCAATTCGCTAGTCTCATCACACCGAGCAAGGTGCAAGTCGTGAGACTCTTTTTCGCTCATTTTGGCCATTGGATGATGAGCAGTTTTCACCCTCATGGTTGTTTTCACCTTAGCCATAAGACTAGTGAGCATCATCTCAAAGTGGACTATGTCATAGCACCGAGCTCATTATACTTCTTGAAGACTTCCCATCACATCGGAGAGTAGGTGTAGGACTTTCTCGCCCCATATGAGCTTAGCATGCACGACCTCACAAGGACATGGGTCGGTAGAGAGCATACCATTACCGAAGATTTCATGATCATAAAAAGTCATCAAAACAAAACAAAAGAAAATAAAGACAACTATTCACATTACAGATCGAAACAAGTAAACTAGAAATCCTAAATCAATTCAATACGCCTAATTGTTCCCCTACAGCGGCGCCATTTTTGATAACACTCAAATGACTCCTCAAAACTAATCAAAAGAGTGAGTGGTCATCGTCAATCAAAATACCAAACTAAGATTCAGGGTTGAATCCCACAAGGAACAATATAACGACCATTGAAAAGATAAAGGCTAACTAGATACTAATTTGAATCTAAACATACAAGGTTCACGAATATCAAATAGAAGGCAATTTTTTATAACTACACTTCTAATGGGGGAAATGACGATATCAAGCAAGGGACGTATGAGAATCGGTAAAACTTGAGATTTAATTAACACTCAACGATCCATTGCAATTCAACCCAAGATCAATCACTAATAAGTAGGCTATGTCATCTTCAATTACGCTATTTATCTTTCGATCTCAAAGAGTTTTATTGAGATATCTCCTTTCGGTCTCAATCACACCAATACAAAATAATACACTAACTTAACTTAGAACTCTCTTTAAAGGAAGCCTTGCACCTAACAATGAAACCCTAAACTTTCATCTTTTTATCTCAAATTCAAGATTCAAAATCATCATGCAATTATCAATCTAATTCTCCAGTCTAATCAATCTCTTTCGAGCATCTATCAGAGATCGGAAGCTAATATTGAGCATGCAATCTCAACCTATAAATCCAAACATAAAAACTAGATTAAACCTATTGAATGAAATCAAGCATGGAAACAAGGAATCACAAAAGCAATAGAACAATAAATCAAACACCCGAATAGCTTTGTCTTTTTCTAGCACAAAAGCCCATATTTCATACTAGTCATTACACCCACATTTCTAGCAATTAAGAACAAGGAAATGAAGAAAGGTAAGAGATATTACTTTAATAGAACACAATTTTCAAATCCACATCTGAAATACGAGGCAACTTGCCCTCAATGTCTCAACCCCTAGATGAAGAACACTATGAAATCTACTTTTTAAATGTGTTTATCTCTCTACAATGTTCTCTCTCTCTAACAACTATTGTATGATGAATAATTTCCCAACTCTAACCCTATTTTTTAAAATTTGGGTCCAAAGCTTGAGAATTTCCCATTCTGCCCAAGTCTAAAAAGGCGGGCTTCGCAAAAGCGGTATGAGGTTTGCAAAAGTTAACTTTGGAAAAGCGAACTGAGGTTCACTTAAGCGACCTCCACATTTTTGGCCCAGTTCACAGAAGCGAACCCTGAATCTTCGCTTAAGTGAACGGTTGACCTTGTTGTCTAGTTCTCTTAAGCGAACAGTCTTCCGCATGTACGATACATGTGACTTTTTTTCTCCCAACTTTTGTTCATCATTTTCTTTCCTGATCATCAAAGTACCTGGAGCAACACAATTCAAAGGATAATTAACCTCTTTAGCTACTTGAGAGCCAAAAAATCTCAAGAAAAGAGCCTCAAATGAGTGAAAATCTACCACTCATCACTCCCTGCATATCATAGTTTTGGTTCTCCCCCTTGATTTGAAGTCGTGCGGAGCAGCTTGGAGTTTGGAGAATAGGGTGAGATCTTGACGTTCGGAGTTACTGGTTTCCATATGTTTTGTCTAGACTTAGTATTGACACCCAATTTTGACTAACCTATAATCCATCTCTAGATTGCTATTCGATAAATCTATTTTAAAACCTACTTTTTCAGTTATTTGCTCAAAATTACGTTTAAATTTTATATATACTTTAGTATTCATATAATACAAAATTATTATTATTATTATTATTATTACTATTATAGTAATCGATTGCTAAATTTGAAATAATTTTTTTTTCAAAGCTTTACGTATCTTTTTCAGGTGGATAATATAATGTGTATTTATTTATGTAAGAATTTATTATTATTCATTTATTTAAATATATTTATTATATCTGATTAATTAAATAACAATCTATTTAATCTTCCTCCAAATTATTTAAATCATAACCTATTCTTTCAAATTTATTTCGATTCTAGCATTCTTTATTTAATTTATAGCCAAATCCGATACAAGAATTTGCCTATTTTAATTTATTTTGTTCCAATTTTAATTCCAAATTAATCACAACCTTCTCAATCTAGCAGATGATTACATCCTACTCTTTTTCCTTTTCTATTACCTTAACAACTAAGCCCTCAACTCAATACACACTCCTTCTTCCCAAAAGAAAACCACCGCCACTTCTCCTTGTCTCTTCCTCTCTTACGACACCACTCTGCTTTCACTGGCTCTGACGAAGCTCCACAGGAAGAACCCCCGTCAACTACCATCTTCGGTGAGAAAAAAGTGTCGCTTCACCCTCTTCTTCCCCTTCCCCTTACATTCTATCTCCCATTTCCTCCACTACTCCACCCCATCTTTAGCGAAGACCACCAGTCACCCCTTTCTCTTGCCTCTCTCCCCTTCCAGTCTCCTCTGCCTCCGTCTCCTTGCTCTCCGGCCATTTCATTGGCAAAAGAGACAAACCATAAAGCTCTTTTCCAGCAGTAATTACGGCACCACAATGATTGTAGCTGGATTAATCGAAAGATTCAAGACTCCAATCTGTTTAAGACAGATCCATTAAAGATATGTCCCGGGTATGTCCCTCTAACATAAGTTCCACCTCTTTCCTCCAATTCTCTATTTTTGATTCATTAAGTACGAGATTCATTGATTCATCTTGTTCATTACCATTTAAGATTTTTAGGCTTATTGTGTTAAAACTTTGATTCTTGAGAATTTGTATAATCGGTGTTAATCTATGACCAATATGGTATTTCTCGATTTTGGCTCCATTCAAATGATTTCTAATAATCCACTAAATGTGTTGTTATTGATTTGTTCCCTTTGGAATTCAAGTTGATATAATTTTACATGCTTCGCTTTTGTTGATTCTCAAAATGCTTAGAAATACTGTTAGTATTTGGTTATTTTAGGTAACTTTGTTATCTAATTGATTTAATCATGATCCACTCTTCCATTTAATTCCATGGCATTGTTTGGTTTTGTAACACCTCGGATTAGGAAAAGGCTAGAAAAGGGGTTAAGCGGGCAGGTTAAGAATCCAAAGTTGGACCCTGGAACCCGCCACGGAGCCCTAGACGGGCCATCAAGGGGACCACAATCAATTAAGGTGCTCGTGAAGAGTTCCAGAACCTGCCTCAGGCAGGGGTCACCTTGACGGTGCCCCACACGACCTGTGGTGGTCTTGACGACCCGTCAAATGGGTCGTGCAAGTCACCTAGTTGGTAGGGTGTTGTCCAAGGACACTAGAAAAGGACCACAGGCATCTAAATGGCCCGTGAAGCTTCACATGAACCGTGAAGTCGTTCATGAAGGAGACTTGTCAGACTTAGAGTTTTTGTTCAACTTCAAACGATCATATCTTTCAGCACAAAATGAATTAGGTGTCCCATAACCTATCAAATTAAAGAAAATTGAGTCCTCTTTCCAACGCCACCAAGTTTGCCTAATTCCATGCTCAGAGTAAAACGTTATGCCCAAAATAGTAAAGCGCTGTCGGGCAGAGCATCTTCATGACTTGCTAGACGGCGTGGTGCTTTGCACGGCCTGTGAAGTCCTTCTAGTGAGGTATTTCGGCAAATTTAAGTCAGGATAATTTCAGTCTTCTAAAAATCATTTTAACTGAATACTATATCTTTTTACCTTCTATTATAGACCCTATATATATATTTTTACCCCCAAATTTCCCCAATTGATTCAGTCTCTCAAAATCCAAAAGTTGACCAAGTTCATCCTCCCAAATATTTTTCTCTCTAAAGTTTGAAGAAGAAGCCTAGGGTTTCAAGTCAAGTCTCCAATTTAATAACTGATTTCAAGATTTTGGCATTAAGTTATGATAGTATTCACCTATGAAGTCCTTTCTTCCATATGGCTCTTGAATTCTCCAATTTTCCATAGTAGAATCTCCAATGGAAGTTAGGGTTTTTACTCAATCTCATGGGTTCTTTTTAATTATGATATTATTATTTGATTTATGTCTTTTTATGCATGAATTGAGGAAATTGCATGTTTCTAAGTTGAATCTGCATGAACCCATGTGAAATTTATATTTTCTAGAATTAATCATATGATGAAGCTTTTGAATCATGAAAGATGAATTTATAAAGATATGCAAGTTCTTATGAAATTGATGAAAAATGATTTAAGTTGCTTTGAGAATAAAGCATCAATTTTGTTCTTGTTATTGTTAAAGAGTTTTCTACATAAAGGATTCTTAGGGTTGAAAGGTTTTCTTAACTAAACTTTGAATCAAGATTTAGGAGCTATTCTAATGAAACCTAGCTTAGATTGGCTACTTGATGTGCCTTCCATGGATGATACGGAAAGTGGAGATTACCCGTGCCTCTTAATGACAAGACAAGTTAAGATAATGACTATTTTTTGGGGTTTACGCTTAGCATCGAGAGGATATTGAGATGGAAGCTCTCCCGTATCTTGAGGCTGGGTTTCTAGTAGCAATCTCCTTATCCCATACCTATGTGCCCCCATAGGATTATTGTCTTAGATATACATTAGCTAGTGGATCCACATTAGCTAAAAGTTCATGGCCTTACCTTGGCAAGTAGGAAACCCTTTTTCGGTGAAGGGTAGACACCATATTCCATGTTAATAGCTTACATGGTCTTAATGTCAGTTAAAGATAAATCTCCCATATTAATGACCTAAGGTTACTTCTAGAAGTATCTCACGAATGTTTTAAAGATGTAAGCTTGCATTGACCATGTTTTATGATTTATGTTTTCAAACCCTTTTACCTTATGATTTAGCTTGGTAATTGCATGTCATGAAAAGGTCCTTTTAGCATGATTTCATACTTTAATCCATTGTTATAATACTTGGTACATATTTGTACTAACACATACTCTTGCCTACATTTTTGTAAAAATGTAGGGTCCGACACTCCGATTTTGCATCCCCGTGGCTAGAGATCACTTTAGTAGTTTGAGAAGTGGTGAGTCCTTATGTTCCAAGGATCGAACCTTTTATTGCTTATTTTATTTACTTTTCAGATATTGTATGTGATGCATGGATTACGTTCCAATCACTTTTTATGTAATAGGATTTAAGACTATTTAGACTTCCGCTTCATTTTAAAAAAAACTCTTTATGATACGAACTGTCTTTTAAACTATCTAAATTTTCTATTGTCTTGTATGATGTATGCTAAGTGGCTTCTGTAAGGCCTCTTGGGGTCCTATATGTCATGTTACGCCTAGGGCATGCTTTGGATCATGACAAACTTGGTATTAGAGCACAAGGTTTAGAAAGGTCCTAGGAAGTCTCATAAGCCACGTCCAATAGATTTTTGTTCATGAGTGTGAAGTGCGCCACACATATGAATGAGAGGCTTTAAGATGTTTAGGAAACTCTAATTATTTCATTACTCTAAATTCATGCAATAATGACTCTCTCCTAATCCTTATCTGATGCTCTATAGGATATGGCCACTCGAAGGGCATATACTCGAAGGAATGCGGCAGAGAATGTGGAATGAGAAGCTCCTCCTCAAGATCTTCAAGCTCCTCAAGTTCCAATCGACCCTTTGGCCAAACAAATGACTAATGCGGAGTTTAGGGCTGCTTTTCAAGTGTTGTCTCAAGCAATGATAGCTCAAGCCAATAGGGAGGTTGTGGTCCCCATGAACCCAAATGTGGGTATGACGACAACTAGAGGTGAGAGACTTCACTAGAATGAATCTTCTGGAGTTTCATCGTTCTAAGGTTGAGGAAGATCCTCAAGAGTTCATTGATGAAATGTATAAGGTGTTGATGATCAAGGAAGTGACGCCGGTCGAAAATGTGGAATTGGCCTCTTATTAATTTAAGGGTGTTTCTCAAATATGGTTCAACCAATGGAAAGAAGAGTGGGCGGAAGATGCGGGTCCACTTGATTGGGAAAAGTTCAAAGTTCCTTTCCTTGGTAGGATCTTTCCCCTTGAAATGAGGGAGGCAAAGGTGTTTGAATCCATCAACCTTCCTTAAGGAAATATTAGTGTGAAGGAATATGCTTTGAGGTTCACACAGTTGTCTAGATATGCTCCTATTATGATTTCCGACCCTAGGGCAAGAATAAGTAAGTTTTTTTCAAGTGTATCCGAGATTGTGGTAAAGGAATATCGTACCACCAAACTTATAAATAATATGGACATTTCTCGTCTTATGGTTCATTCTCAACCAATAGAAGATGAGAAACTTAGGGGAAGATCTAGGGAGATAAAGAAGGCAAGGAATGGTAATGGTAACTTCTCACATTCAAGGTCCGATAGACATGTTCTTTCTAAATTCCCACAAAGGTTTTCCGGTCAAGGATACTCCAATTCTCCTCCTATGTTCAACAAAGATAGGGTGTCTAACCCTAAGCCTCAAGGATGGAATGGTGGTCGATCTTCATTGTCTACTCGTGCTAGGTGTGGAAGGAAGCACGAGGGTAAGTTCTTAGCCGACAAGGATAGTTTCTTCGGTTATGGTAAGAGTGGTCATAAATAAGGGATTGTTTCATGCTTATGGCTAAGGGGAGAGAAGGTAAGAAAGCTCCGCCTAGTGGTTCAGGTTACAGTGCTCCAAAGCAAAACCAATTTTATGCTCTTCAGACTCGTCATGAGCTAGAGGGTTCTCCCGATGTGGTTACCAGTATGTTGAACATTTTCCAACTTGATGTTTATGCTTTACTTCACCCCGGTGCTACCTTTTATTTTATGACACTATATGTGGCTATGAGGTTTGATGTTCTTTCAGATGTGTTGTTAAATCCTTTTTCGATCTCTACTCCAGTTGGTGATTCTATTGTGTTTAAGAGAATCTATAGAATGTGTCCCATTTCCTTGTCCCATAGAGTCACTAATATTGATTTGAACTTGATATGATAGATTTTGATGTTATCCTTGGTATGGATTTGTTGCATTCATGTTATGCTTCTTTTGATTATAGAACCCGTGTACTCAAGTTTTAGTTTCCAGATGAACCCATCCTAGAGTGGAAAGGGGGACATACTATGCCTGAGAGTCAGTTTTTTTCTTGTCTTAAATCTAGAGAGATCATTTCTAAGGGCTACATATTTCATATGGTGCGGGTTAGGGATATCAATTCTGAAACCCCCACTCTTGAGTCGGTCCCCATTGTTAACAATTTTCTAGAAGTGTTTCATGATGATTTACCCGGTGTTCCTCCTGAAAATGAAATAGACTTCGGTATTGACCTTCTCCCAGATACGTAACCTATCTCTATTCTATCTTACCGAATGGCTCCGACTGAACTTAAGGAATTAAAGGAGCAATTGAAATATTTGTTGGATAAGGGCTTCATCTGACCAAGTATCTCTACATGGGGTGCTCCAATTTTATTTGTTCGAAAGAAAGATGGTTCGCTTCGTATGTGTATTGACTACCGACAATTAAACAAGGTTACTGTTAAGAACAAATATCCTCTTCTAAGGATAGATGATTTGTTTGATCAACTTCAAGGAGCAAGTTACTTCTCTAAAATTGACATCTGGTTGGGTTGCCACCAAATGAGGGTGAAAGAAGATGACATTCCAAAAATGGCTTTTTGAACTCGGTATGGTCATTATGAGTTTTTGGTAATGTCATTTGGCTTGACTAATGTTCTGACCGAATTTATACATTTGATGAATAGGGTGTTTAGACAATACGTTGATATGTTTGTGATTGTGTTCATTGATGATACATTGATCTATTCGAGAAGTGAAGACGAGCATACCAATCATTTGAGGATTGTGTTGCAAGTTCTCAAGGACCAACAACTCTTTGCAAAGTTTAGCTAATGCGAGTTTTGGTTAAGGTCCATAGCGTTTTTTGGTCACGTTTATTCTGGTAAGGGTAGTGATGTAGACCCTAACAAGATGAATGCGGTTAAGAGTTGGACTAGACCTCTATCCTCTTCGGATATTAGAAGTTTCTTGGGTTTAGCTGGTTACTATAGAAGGTTTGTGGAAGGATTTTCTACGATTGCCAATCCATTGACGTCATTGACCCAAAAGAGGCGAAGTTTATATGGTCGGAAACATGCAAGAAGAGTTTCCAAGAATTAATACATAAACTTACTTCCGCTCCATGGTTGACTTTACAGGATGGAACTGATGGGCAAGCGGAGCGTACTATCCAAACTTTGGAAGATATGTTGAGAGCATGTGTAATTGACTTTAAGGGTAATTAGGATGATCACCGGCCTTTGATTGAATTTGCGTATAATAATAGCAATCACTTAAGCATTGGAATGGCTCCACTTGAGGGTCTATATGGTACGAGGTGTAGATCTCCTATAGATTCGTTTGAAGTGGGGCAAATTTCTTTGATAGGCCATGAGTTGGTGCATGAGGCTACGTAGAAAGTTTGGCTTATTAGAGAAAGGTTGAAAATGGCTCAAAGTCAGAAAAAGTCCTATGCCAATGTTAGATTGAGAGACCTTGAGTTTGATGTTCATGATTGGGTCTACTTGAAAATCTGATCCATGAAGGGTGTGATGAGGTTTGGGAAGAAAGGGAAGCTTAGTCCCTGTTATGTGGTCCCATATCAGATTTTCAGGTGTATTGACAAAGTTGCTTATAAACTTGATTTTCCTAATGATTTGGCATCATTAAATCCGGTTTTCCACGTCTCCTTGTTGAAGAAATGTGTTAGAGATCCGACATCCATAGTTCCTATAGAAGGTTTGGGAGTTAAGGAGAATCTTTCTTACAAGGAAGTTACGGTTGAGATTTTAGACCGGCAAGGTAAGAGGTTGAGAAACAATGAGGTTGCTTCCATAAAGGTTCTATGGAGGAATCAGTTAGTTGAGGGTGCTACTTGGGAGCCGAGGCTGATATTATGTCCTGTTATCCTCATCTGTTTCCCTCCGTCCCCACTCTAGCTTGAGGAATTCAGTTCCTCATGGTTTACTCTTTTGGTTTTTTATGTCTTAGATATTCCCATGATTCCCCATTTATGCATGTTCATGAAAACTTAATTTATTTTTCTTGAGAAAATGAGTTAGCTTGATAGATTTCTTCATATTTATGTGCATTTGAGTATGAGTTGCATATAGACTTCATGATATGATGTTTTGAACATGCTTTATCTTGGAGTTGATGTTTCCTCCTCGGATATGTGCATTTAGTGATTGCATACATATTGGGCTATTAGATTAAGTTCCTACCTTCCTTATGATGTCTTGAATCTCATTCGAGGACGAATGTTCACAAGGGGGAGATAATGTAACACCTTGGATTAGGGAAAGGCTAGAAAAGGGGTTAAGCGGGTAGGTCAAGAACCCAAAGTTGGACCCTGGAACCCTCCATGGAGCCCTAGATGGGCCGTCAAGGGGACCACGGACCGTGAAGGTGCTGGTGAAGAGTTTCAAAACCTGCCTCAGGCAGGGGTCACCTTGACAGTGCCCCAGATGGTCCGTCGTGGTCTTGACGGCCGTCAAATGGGTTGTGCAAGTCACCTAGTTAGTAGGGTATTGTCCAAGGACACAAGAAAAGGACCACAGACGTCTAAATGGCCCATGCAGCTTCACACAGACCGTGAAGTCGTTCGTGAAGGAGATTTGTCAAACTTACAATTTTGGTTTTACTTCAAACAATCATATCTTTCAGCACAAAATGAATTAGGTTTACCATGACCTATCACAATAAAGATAATTGAGTCCTCTTTCCAACAACACCGAATTTTCCTATTTCCATGCTTGGAGTAAAAATTTGTGCCCAAAATAGTGAAGCCGTGTCGGTTATAGAATCTTTACGACCTGCTAGACGGGCCGTGGTGCTCTATACGACCTGTGAAGTCCTTCCAGAGAGGCATTTCGGCAGTTTTAAGTTAGGGTCATTTTGGTCTTTTTTCAATTGATATAACTCAAAACTATGTCGTTTTACCTTCTATTATAGACCCTATATAAACTCTTTAACCCCCAAATTTCCCCAATTGAATTCATTATCTCAAATTCCAAAAGTTGACCAAATTCATCCTACTAAATATTTCTCTCTCTAATGTTTGAAGAAGAAGGATAGGGTTTCAAGTCAAGTCTCCAATTTCACCATTGATTTCAAGCTTTTTGCATCAAGGTATGATAGGATTTACCTATGGAGTCCTTTCCTCCATAGGGTTCCTAAATTCTCCAATTTTGCAAAGTAGAATCTCCAATGGAAGTTAGGGTTTTTACTCAATCTCGTGGGTTCTTTTCAATTATGATATTATTGATTGATTTACGTCATTTTATACATAATTGAAGAAATTGCATGTTTCTAAGTTGAATCCCCATGAACCTATGTGAAATCCATGTTTTCTATAATTGAGCATATGATGAAACTTTTGAATCATGAAAAATGAGTTTATGAAGATCTGCATGTTCTGATGAAATTGATGAAAAATGATTTAAGTTGCTCTGAGATTAAAGCATCAATTTTTTTGTTGTTGTTATTGTGAAAAGTTTTCTCACATAAAAGATTATTAGGGTTGAAAGGTTTTCTCAACTAAACTTTGAATCATGATTTGTGAGCTATTCTAATGAAACCTAGCTTGGATTGGCTACTTGATGTGTCTTCCATGGATGATAAGGCAAGTGGCGATTACCCATTCCTCTTAATGATAAGACAAGTTAAGATAATGACTATTTTGTTGGATTTATGCTTATGTCACGACCCAAGGTATCCCCTAGGCGTAACATGGCGTACAAGACCCCGAGAAGGCCCATACAAGCCACTTAGCTTTCATCATACAAGCAATAGAATAAAGAGATTAAAAAGACAGTTTCAACATATCGGAGTTTTATAGAGAAAATTGGAAATCTAAACATCGTCTCAAAGCCATCTAGGACATAAGAATGAATCTGTGCATAGCCCGTACATCATGTTCTAGAACTGAAAGTAATGAAACACTAAAAACAATAAATGTTCGGTCCTCGAAGCATGAGGACTCACCAAAGCTCGGAATCTCCTCAAAGAACTCTAGCAACGAAACTGGCAACCCTGACTGTCAGACCCTATATTAGGGGAAATGTAGACATGAGTATGATTTAGTACAAACATGTACCAAGTATGATAGCCATGCATAAAAATATTTGAAAACATGAGAAAAAAGGACATTTCCAAAAACATGCAATGACCAAGCAAAAACATGAGATAAAGGGGTTAGAACACATGAGTCATAAAACATGGTCAATGCACATAGTCATCATCTTAAACATGTATGAGATACTTCCATGAAGTAACCTTTGTTCATCATTTTTTGCTTGTGGGAAGTAGCCTTAACCGACATATAATACCACATGAGCTATCGACATGGAATCCGGTGTTTCCCACACCGAAAAAGGGTTATCCTACTTTCCAAGGTAAGGACCATGAACTTCTAGCTTATGTGGATCAACTGGCTAATGTCTATCTAGACAATCCTATGTTGGCACATAGTTTATGGGATACAAGTAATCGCCAGTTGTCCACTAGGTACTAAGGTTAACTTCCACAAAATAGTTCTTAATCATATTCATCTTAGTTCTTAAAGGAACATGAGTAATCGCATCTTGTCCTGACATCATATCACATGGGTAAACGCCTCTTGTCTTTCAATTAGAGAGCATGGGTAATCGCCTCTTGCCTCAACATTAGAATAGCTCCTTAGCATTGGTTCATTTTAGGTGAGAAAGCCTTTCAACCTTAAGAACCCCTTTTATGTGACAAAACCCTTCTCATGCATGCTTTTGTGTGTTTATGAGAAATCCTTTCAACAACACAGCAACAACAACATCATTTATACTTCACTCTCAAAGTATCCTTGAAATATTTACATCAACTTCATAAAAACATGCATAATCCCATAATTCACTTTTCATAGTTCAAAACCCACTTTCAATCATTAATATCTAGAAAATATGGGTTGGACATGGGTTTATGGGAATTCATCATAAAATCATGTAATTACATCAATTCATGCTTGATAGATCATAAAACAATCAAATACATCAATCTTTAAGAGAACACATGACATGGAAGAAAACCCTAACTCAATTGGGGGAATTCTAACTTTGTAAATATGACGAACCAGGGTACACCTTAGATGTAACATGGCGTACAAGACCCTGAAAGGCCCCATACAAGACACTAAGCATACATCATACAAGATAATAAAGTTTAAAAGATTTAAAAGACAATTTCAACATGTAAAAGTTTTGTAAATGCAAAGCGGAAGACTAAACACTTGTCTCAATAGCCATCTAATACAATAGAATGAAATTGGGCCTAGCCCATACATCATGTCAATAAACTCGAAGTAGGAAAGAAAACTGAAAATATTGAAAATCCGTCCTCGAAGCATGAGGACTCACCAAAGCTCAAAATCGATCAATTCCACCTCTAGTCACGAAACTGAGAACCCTGACTGTCGGACCCTACATTTGTGGAAATGTAAGCAAGAGTATGCGTTAGTACAAAATAATATACCAAGTATGATAGCCATGCATAAAACATTTAAATCATGCTAAAAAGGGACATTTTAATAAGTATGCAATGATCAAGCTAAAACATGTATTTTGAGAGTTAGAAACCATAAGTCATAAAACCATGGTCAATGCAAGTGAACATCATCTTTGACACATGTGCGCTACTTATTGAAGTAACCTCAGTTCATTATTATTGTGGGAATTAGCCTTAACCGACATAAAGACCATTCGAGCTATAACATGATCCCCTGGTGTCTCCCACATCGAAAAGAGTTGTCGTACTTGCTAAGGTAGAACCATGAATCTGAGCTAAAGTGGACCCACTAGCTAATGTCTATCTAGACAATCATCGTCTATCTTAAGACGGTCATCCTATGGGGGCATATAGGTAAGGGATAAGGAGATTGCTACTAGAAACCCGACATAAACACGAAAGAACTTCCATCTCAATATCCTCTCGGTTGTAAGCATAAAAACTACAGAGTAGTTATTAAGTCTTGACTTATCTTATCATTAAGAGACATGGGTAGTCGCCACATGCCTTAATATAGGATAGCTCCTTAGACTATGCGTGAAAAAATGTTTCACCGTCCATGATGTTTTCATAATAGCTCATAAAGGAACATGGGTAATTGCCTTTTGTTCTTGAAGGAACATGGGTTATCGCCGCTTGTTCTTACATCATGTGACATTGGTAATCGCCTCTTGTCATTCAATTCGAGAGCATGGGTAATCACCTCTTGCCTCATCATTAGATTAGCTTCTTAGCATTGGTTCATTTTAGATGAGAAAGCCTTTCAACCCTAAGAACCCTTATCATGGGAGAATACCTTTCACAATTATGCATAGATGTGTATATAAGAAAATCCTTTTAACAACACAACAACAACAACATCACTGATGCTTCACTCTCAAAGCACCTTTAATACATTTCCATAAACTTCATAAGAACATGCATAATTTAATAATTCACCTTTCAAGGCTCAAAACCCAATTTCATACATCAACATCTAGAAATCATGGGTTAGATATGGGCTCATAGAAATTCATCATAAAATCATATAATTCTATCAATTCATGCTTGATTTCATAAAATTTCTTCATTAATAATCCAAATCCACATTATATCATCCTAATTAGAAAATATGGGATTTACATGGGTTCATAGGGGATCATAATAAAAACCATAGTATTTCATGAATTCATGCATAAGAGATCATAATTCAATCATTTAAATCAACATTGAATAGAAGCCATGGCAATTGAAGAAAACTCTAACTCAATTGGGGAATTCTAACTTTGTAAATTGGAGAATTTGGGAACTCCATGGATGGAAGGGATCCATGAATGAAAACTATCATACCTTACTATCAAAGCCCAATGCAATTAAAGAATGGAGGCTTGACCTTGAACCCTAACTTGAATCTTTTTTTTCAAGTCTTCTAAAGAGATAAATATTTTAGAGGAGGAACTTTGATCTTCTTTTGGAAATTTGAGAGAATGAATTTAGTTTGGTTGATTCGGGGGTTTAGAATCATTATATAAGGCTTTGGGTAGAAAGAAAAACGACATAGTATTGAGTTAAAACAATTGAGAAAAGACCCAATAACCCCTGACTTAAAAACTACCGAATTGGCTCACTGGAAGCCCATCACGGGTCGTCATGACCACCACGGCCCGTCAAACGGGTCGTGAAGAAATTCAGCCTGATAGGGCTTTACTATTTCGGGGATAACTTTTTAATTCGGGCTTGTAATTAGGCAAACTCGGTGGCATTGGAAAAACAAACTCAGAGACCTTTAATTTGATAGGTCATAGGTCACCTAATTCATTTTGTGCTAAAATATATGATTGTTTGAAGTTGACCATAAACTCTAAGTCTAACGAAAACCCTTCATGGATGAATTCACGGTCGTGTGGGCTTCACGGGCCGTTGTGATTCCCGTGGCACTTGACCAGTAGCTAGGGGAAGACCCCTTCTACCTTGACCCTCTTCACGACCACTCTAACGGTCTGTGAAGCTCACCACGGACCGTCAAGGGTCCGTGGGTGGGGAACCTTTTTGGGCAAGTTCTGGAAAGACTTTATGATCACAAAAACGGTTTGTGGTCCCCTTCACGGCCCGTCTAGGGCTCCGTGGAGGGTCCCATGGTTCAGTTTTGGGGTTGTGACTTGCCAGCTTGACCCTTTTCTAGCCTTTCCTAAATTTGAGGTGTTACATTATCTCCCCCTTGGGAAAAATCGTCCTCGAATGGAACTCAAACTAGCACAAAAATATTAGGAGAGAAACTAGCAACCCAATCATTAATGCAACTTCATCTAAATGCACATAAACAAGGAAGAACCTCGACTCCAAGCTAAACATACTCAAAACATCATAAGGAAGATATGAACTAGACCTAGCAGCCCACAAGAATGCAATCACATAAATGCACATATCCGAGGAGGAAACTTCAACTCCAAGCTAAAGCATACTTTTCAAAACATCTTTTCATAAGACAAACATGCAAGATCATAGTCAAATGCACATAAACATGAAGCAATCAATTAAACTAAATCATATTTTTGAAAATCAATTTTTTCTCATGAGTATGCTTGCATGAGGAAACATGAGGAGGACTAAGACACAAGAATCCTAAAGAGTGAACCATGAGGGCTAAGGCCTCGAGCTAGACTTGAAGATAAAGGAAAAATATAGGGATACTAAGAAATCACATCACCTCCAAACTTTCACCCACCAAACCATAACAAGGAACTCTTCCAAAACCAATCATGAAGCACACTATCTCCCCCTTGGGAGCAAACCCCACTAGTCTTTTCAAATCCATCTCCCTCAATCTAACCATAACACCAACGTCTTAACAACCACTAAACCATTGATTCAACTACACACCTAAGAAGTTTCCAAAAGGGTTTTAAGGACTACTCCAAACACAATCACCATACATGGAGTCTTACCATATCCAACGAAACACTCAACATCAATCAATACATAACTACAAGTTAAAAGACCTTAACTTACCAATTACCGCATTCGGGGAACCCTCATGATCTTCTAGAGTTTGAAGAGAATATAACCTATCTTGTGTCCAACCACCGCTAGGACCGGAGGAAGGGTAGGGTTGAGCCAGTCGATGACTATCTTCCTCATTTCTAGCAATCGAAGGAAAATTCCCTATTTTATAATCCATCTTACCATACCAAAAGATAGCATTAGAATCGGCTAGGCATTTACCCTCGTTTCTTCTCCCACACTCCCTACACTCGGGCCACATTTGATCACTACCACCGTTACCTTGAGAACGATTACCTCCATCGAACCTTGAATGTGAAGACTTACCATCATCCCTTCTTGCCCTCTTTAAATCCCTAGTTTTCTCATTAAGTTTTTCTTCTTCTATTTGTTGTGCATGTATCATCAACCGGGAAACATCCATCTCCTTAACAAGCATGGCGGTTAGGCATTCTTTCACCATTAAGTCTGAAGCACCTGACACAAACTTAGCCATCCCTGCCCTTGGATCGGCAATAATAGTTGAAGCATATTTAGACAATTGTGTGAATTTCAAAGCATACTCCTTCAAACTCATATCTCCTTGGCGAAAGTTAATGAACTCAAGTACTTTTGCCTCTTTCATCTCAAGAGAAAAGTAACCTTAAATTTCTACCAATCAAGTGGACCCTCATCTACCGCCCTCTCTTCTTTCCATTAGTTGAACAAAATTTGAGCAACACCCTTTAGTTGATAAGTGGCCAAATCCTCATTTTCCACCGGTGTCACTCCCATGATCATCAACACCTTATGCACCTTATCAATAAACTCTTGAGGATCTTCCTCAATGTTAGATCTATGAAATTCTGGAGGATTCAGTCTAATAAAGTCCCTCACTCTAGTTGTTGTTGTACCCACCCTTGGGTTCATGGGAGCCACAACCTCTCTATTTGCTTAAGCCATCATAGCTTGGGCCAACGCATGAAATGCGGCTTCAAACTCATCATTAGTCACTTGCTCGGCCAAAGGGTTGACCGGCACTTGGGGAACCTCTTGTCTCACCTTTTCACGAACATTCCTATTCTTTCTCATGGGATTCCTTCGTGGAAGCATATTCTGAAAAGTATAAATAGGGTTTAAGAGAGAAAGACACCTAGAGTTACACTCTATAGCACGACTTTAGAGTAAAGAAAGAAGTGGAGTTTCCAAAGCATCTTATAGCCTCTCCTTCATAAATGTGGCGCACTTCACACTCATGAACAAAACTCTACTCAACGTGGGTTATGAGAAATCCTAGGGCCTTTCTAAACCTTATGCTCTGAATATCAAGTTTGTCACGACCCAGTGATCACCCTCGATGTAACATGGCGTACGAGACCCCGAAAAGCCCCATACAAGCCACTTAGCATACACCATACAAGATAATAGAGTTTAAAAGATTTAAAAGACAATTTCAGCATATAAAAGTTTTGTATAAGCAAAGTGGAAGACTAAACACTTGTCTAAATAGCCATCTAATACAATAGAATGAAATTGGGTCTAGCCCATACATCATGTCCAAAAACTGGAAGTAGGAAAGAAAACTGAAAATAATGAAATCTGTCCTCTAAGCATGAGGACTCACCAAAGCTCGAAATCTCTCAAATCAACCGCTAGCCATGAAACTGAGAACCCTGACTATTAGACCCTACATTTGGGGAAATGTAGGCAAGAGTATGCTTAGTACAAAAGAATGTACCAAGTATGATAGCCATGCATAAAACATTTAAATCATGCTAAAAGTGACATTTTCATAAGAATGCAATGATCAAGCTAAAACATGTATTTTGAGAGTTAGAAACCATAAGTCATAATACCATGATCAATGCAAGTGAACATCATCTTTGAACACATGTGAGATACTTCTTGAAGTAACCTTGGTTCGTTATTATTATGGGAATTAGCCTTAACTGACATAAAGACCATGTCAGCTATAACATGATCCCCTGGTGTCTCCCACACCGATAAGGGTTATCCTACTTGCTAAGGTAGAACCATGAATTTGAGCTAAAATGGATCCACTAGCTAATGTCTATCTAGATAATCATCGTCTATCTTAAGATGGTCATCCTATGGGGGAACATAGGTAAGGGATAAGGAGATTGCTACTAGAAACCCGACCTCAACACGGAAGAACTTCCATCTCAGTATCCTCTCGGTGCTAAGTATAAATCTGACATAGTAGTTATTAAGTCTTGACTTATCTTATCATTAGGAGACATGGGTAGTCGCCACATGGCTATCATAGGATAGCTCCTTAGACCATGCGTGAGAAAATCTTTCACCTTCCATTATCTTTTTATAATAGCATATAAAGGAACATGGGTAATCGCCTATTGTTCTTGAAGGAACATGGGTAATCAACTCTTTTCCTTACATCATGTGACATGGGTAATCACCTCTTGTCATTTAATTAGAGAGCATGAGTAATCCCCTCTTGCCTCATCATTAGATTAGCTTCTTAGCATTGGTTCATTTTAGGTGAGAAAGCCTTTCAACCCTAAGAACCCTTATCATGGGAGTATACTTTTCACAATCATGCATAAACGTGTATACAAGAAAATCCTTTCAACAACAACATAATTGACGCTTCACTCTCACAGCACCCTTAACACATTTCCATAAACTTCATAAGAACATGCATAATTTCATAATTAACATTTCAAGGCTCAAAATCCACTTTTATACATAAACATCTAGAAATCATAGGTTAGATATCATCTCATAGAAATTCATCATAAAATTATATAATTTTATCAATTCATGCTTGATTTCATAAAAGTTCTTCGTTCATAATCCAAACCCACATTATATCATCATAAATTGAAATTATGGGAGTTACATGGGTTCATGAGGGATCATCATAAAAACTATAGTATTTCATCAATTCATGCATAGAAGATCATAATTCAATCATTTAAATCAACATTTAAGAGAACAAATGTCAATTGAAGCAAACCCTAACTCAATTGGGGAATTCTAACTTTGTAAATTGGAGAATTCGGGAACTCCATAGATGGAACGGATCCATGGATGAAAACTATCAGTCCTTGCTATCAAAGCTCAAAGCAATTGAAGAATGGAGACTTGACCTCGAACCCTTGCTTGAATCTTCTTCTTCAAGTTTTCTAGAGAGATAAATATTTGATAGGAGGAGCTTTGATCTTCTTTTGGAAATTTGAGAGAATGAATTTAGTTTGGGTGATTTGTGGGTTTAAAATCATAATATAGGGCTTTGGGTAGAAGGAAAAATGACATAGTATTGAGTTAAAAAAATTGAAAAAAGACCAAATAACCCTTGACTTAAAAACTACCGAATTTTCTCACTGGAAGGCCATGACGGGTCTTCATGACCACCACGGCCCGTTAAATGGGTCGTGAAGAAATTCAGCCTGATAGGGCTTCACTATTTCAGGGATAACTTTTTACTCCAGTCTTGGAATTAAGCAAACTCAGTGGCGTTGGAAAGAGGACTCAGAGACCTTTAATTTGATAGGTGATGGGTCACCTAAGTCATTTTGTGCTAAAAGATAAGATTGCTTTAAGTTGACCCTAAACTCTAAGTCTAACGAAAACCCTTCACAGATGACTTCACGGCCCGTGTGAGGCTTCACGGGCCTTTGTGATGCCCGTGGCCCTTGACCATTAGCTAATGGAGGACCCCTTCTTCCTTGACCCTCTTCATGACCACTCTAACAGTCCATGATGCTCACCACGGGCCGTCTAAGGGTCCGTGGGAGGGGAATCTTTTTGGGCAAGTTTTGGAAAGAGTTCACGAACACCAAAACGGTTCGTGGTCCCCTTCATGGCCCGTCTAGGGCTCCGTGGAGGGTCCCATGGTCCAGTTTTAGGCTTGTGACAGACCCGCATGACCCCTTTCTATCCTTTCCTGAATTCGAGGTGTTACAATAATTGGGAGAATTTGGTAACTCCATGGATGAACACTATCATACCTCAATGACAATTGATTAACTTCAATGGAGGATTAGGAGACTTGACCTGCAAACCCTAGGTTGGACCCTTCTTCTTCAAGCTTTTTAGATAGAAAAATATTTGAGAGGAAGACTTGTTCTTCTTTTGTAAATTTTAGATAATGATATCCATTGGGGAAATTTTGGGGTAAAAAGGCTTATATAGGGGTTCTAAAAGAGAGATAAACGACATAGTATCGAATTAAACAATTTGAGGAAAAGACCAAGAAGCCCCTAAAAATAACTGTCGTCGTCAACGATGGTGGCAAACAGTGGTCCGTGGTTTTACCTACTGACCGTCCTGTTTGGCTATCATTGACTTCAGAGACTCTGACCTTGGGACCTTAAACGATTGGACCCACCTACGGGCCGTGGGTCTCAACCATGGTCCTCAACTTTCAACCTCAAAATCGCACTAAGTTTGGGACTCATCTACGAGACCTACCTACAACTGTTGCATTGGATGAAAGACTGTCCTGGTGAGCCGTTGAAAAGTATAGAAAACTTGACATTTTTGGAGAAACTGACTGGCCAGCCACGGACCAGACCTATGGTCCGTGGGTTATTCCACGGGCCGTAGATGGCACCGTAGGAACTGACACCAGATTTCTTAAAAATTGAAACTTCCTACCCTTTTAAAATCCAAGGTGTTACAGCTTACCACCGAGAGGATATTGAGATGGAACCTCTCCCGCAGCTTGAGGCTGAGTTTCTAGTAGCAATCTCCTTATTCTATATTTATGTGCCCAGATAGGATGACTGCCTTAAATAGGCATTAGCTAGTGGATCCACATAAGCTAGAAGTTCATGGTCTTACCTTTGCAAGTAGCACACCCTTTTTTCTGTGTGGGGTAGACACTGGATTCCATGTTAACAGCTCACATGGTCTTAATGTCAGTTAAAGGTAAATCTCCCACAATAATGAACTAAGGTTACTTATAGAAGTATCTCACGAATGTTTTAAAGATGTTAGCTTGCATTAACCATATTTTATGATTTATATTTTCTAACCATTTTACCTCATGATTTAGCTTGTTCATTGCATGTCATGAAAAGGTCGTTTTAGCATGATTTCATACTTTTATGCATTGCTATCATACTTGGTATAAATTTGTACTAAGACATACTCTTTCCTACATTCTTGTAAAAATGTAGGGTCCGACGCTTAGATTTCACATTCCTGTGGCTAGAGATCACTTTAGTAGTTTGAAAAGTGGTGAGTCCTAATGTTCCGAGGACCGAGCCTTTAATTTCTTATTGTATTTAATTTTTAGATATTGTATGTGATGCATGGGTTACGTCCCAATCACCCTTGATGTAATAGATGGCTTTGAGACTATTTATACTTCCACTTCATTTTTGAAAAACTCTTCATGATATAAACTGTCTTTTAAACTCTCTAATTTTTTTATTATCTTGTATGATGTATGCTAAGTGGCTTGTGTAGGGTCTCTCGGGGTCCTATACGCCATGTTACGCCTAGGGAATGCTTTGGGTAGTGATAGATTTAGAATAATTTTGTAATTTAAGTCAATTGTGGTAAGGTTGTCACTTTTAAAAAGAGTTTTTATGTGAAGAACTTGATATTTGGGTACTCTTTTGTCACTGTAATTAGCTTAAGTCTCTCCTTTTGACCGTAACAACATATTTGGAAGAATGTTGGTGTTATTTCTTCCTTATTAAATTTTAGTTTTGTACGCATATGATTTTGGTATATTTTAATATGCTTTCTTTCCCATAATTATGTGTTACTGCTTTCTATTCATAAACATGAGATTTACTCGTGCTATTCATGGTAAAATATAGAAGGATTAATTGATTTGTTTTGGGCAAGTTTCTTAACCTTTTTATAGTAACACTGATCTAATTTTTGGCTTGGACTGATTTTGTTCATCTTAATAAGGATAAGTTTTTCTTTGATTGATTTTTTCCGAATTGCACTCAGTAAATCTATGATTGACTATAGTCTTTTATATATAAGCATGGCTTACTGCTCTTCTTTGGAGACTTTTTTACAATCTGGACATGAGAACACAGTTTAACTTTCTTACTTGAGCATACTCTCAAAAGCACTAAAGATTCTGGCGTATTACTAAAAAAAGTTTCTTTATTTTGGCTACTACACGAGGTTTGACTTCGAGTTTTCATATCAAGTTTTGTGTTGCTTAATAGCTTATCTACGTAACTGGTTAGTAATTCTTGCTAGTATAAGTTTAGTACTTGCATATAGTATAGTATTACTTTAAGTTTTTTGTACTAATTTATATGAACTTTAAAGGAAGCGCCCCAGTCAGCTTTCTTTTACTTCTTCATAGTATTGGATACGTTTCACCTTTTCATATCTTTTGATTGATATGTGAAGTCTTTGTTTTGAAAATTTAGATTATTTATTGTTATTATATTTTGACTGCGTAAATATAAATGCCTACAATATTATTATAGTTTAATATGAAGTTTAAAGACATATTTAAGAGAACCCGTGGATGAGGTTTATTAGATGGAGTCAGCTTTGCTTAAATTTTTATTTGTTTGTACTTGTTACTTTTGACCTGTAAAAATTATGTATCGAAACTCTACTCTTTGTATATAACAAATATTTGGGGACTATCTAAGGGGAGGGGAAATAACGTGCTAGTTGTGTTTATCTTCTATCATAATTTATGTGTGTTTTTACTAGATAAATTTGCCTATGGGTTTTAACTATTTGAAGATATAAAATCATGTGCCATTAACGTTATGCTAGGACCTAGTTTTAAATGGTAATTTAAAGTCAATTTCACAGACTCTGTTTAATTAAGAGAATTCTTTCTATTGTTATTATCATGAATATTACCTAATAATATTGTTTACTTTCACATATAGTATTCAAAGAAAAAGGGTCTACTATCAGCATATTAATTGCTTAATCTTTGCATGGATTAATGGTCCACTACCAATGTGTCATCAAGTCCTGCTTACATATATTTTATAATTATGAAAATGTATCACTACTTCTTCTTAGTAAAAACCTTTAATAAATCTAGATCATGCTCTCCTCATTCCATTGCAAATCAACTTGCTGATATGTTGTTGAAATAGTTTAAAAGCCTAACTATTTATAATGTGCCCCTTGTTAGGTATCATAATTTAGGATTCTCGTTTTGATTTTTATCACAACATATTTAAAATGGCCTTTGTCAAGTTTTGAGAATTATTCTATATAAAACCATGTCTATATGAATTATGTAATATATTTATCATGTTAATTAATTAGATATCATGTCCATATGCCTATAAGTTTTAGTGCATTATAAAAAGCTAGCATGCTAATAGCTAAAATTTTCATAAATATCTTTCTTTTATTACAATTAGCGTATTAAAATTGTCCTTATTGTCTCACTTTGCTTCCACATTATTCAAGTTCTGCACTATGACTTATATATCTGATTATGTATGCACACACAACTCTATCATGATCTTTCACTACTTATTTGTGCTTTCAATCATGCTAAATAACTAAATTAGAGCCAATTTGAGACTTTACGTGCTAACTATATTTCCTACCTATTTTGCTTGACTCTTAGGGTCTAATTAGGAATCTTACAATTTATTTAAGTCTAAAATCTACCATTTAGTTAGCCCAATGTCTCTTGGACATTAAGTTGGGACGTGAGACACCTTTTAGGACGTCTAGTTTTATGATTTCTTTAGTTCACTTTAGGATCTTAATAATAAATGAACTAAGGAGGGGGTAGGGGTAGATAGGCTCTTTTAGAAATTATGTAAGTCAACTCTAGCAAAAAATGATAAACTCTAATTTGCATTCCGATTAATAAGCTGGGCGCTGATCCGAAAAGGATAGTATTAGGTTTTAGTTTGGTTTGTCCCATATCTTTGTATTGATTCTATCTTCTTGATTATCTTCTCTATTTATGTTTTCATGTTTACTTCCGACTTGTCTTATATCTAATTTTTTTATCTCTATCACTTACTTTAATTAAACAATAAATAATAAATAGTGACCTTTTTTGCCACATGTATAACCCCCATATAAATGTATGAGATACGACCAGGACCGACATTTTTGGACCTCGAAAGGTTCTTAACGCCTTCTGTTTGAGGTAATTTGAACCTTTACCTGATCATTGGTTCGTTGACCCTTTAAAATTAATTTAGTATTAGTTAGCTTCCCAAATGCTACTTTAATTCATTAGGTGATGACTCTCTTTTAAATTAAATCCTAAAAGAGTTGTCACGTCGTTGCACAACCCATTTTGCAAAAAATGAGGCATGACAACACTGCTGAAATTAATCCTAAAAGATTTGTCATTTCCTTGCAAACCCATTTTGCAAAAAGTAAGGCGCGACACTTAGTCTTTATATTATATTCAAAGACAATTTGTACTTGTTTTGTATTAGTAAATCCTTGTACTCTTCTTTTGATTAGAAACTTGAATAATGATGAATGATTGGTCTTCAGATGGTTCCTTGTCTTACATTTCTGTTGATTACCCTTTCTTTGCTTTGTTATAAGCTTTATGCTTCTTGTTATCGACTTTCACCTGGTAGTTCGTTGCCAATAATTTCAGGTTAAGGGTTAGGCTTACCTACTACTTGGGTATAGTAGGTGCCATCATGACTCAAGAAATTGGGTCATGAGAAGTTGGTATCAGAGCTATAGGTTGACCGACATCGTTGGTATCAGAGAAAATGCATAGTAGAGTCCTTTGGGTGGGTGCAGAGACGTCCGTATCCTATCTTTGAGAGGCTATTGGACATTCTTAGGAAATTATATCTTTGATTCCTTATTGTGTAATTTCCCTTTTATTAACCTCTAAAACAACTACTTTGGAATCTACTCTCTTTGAGATGGATGGTATAAGGTACTCGACGGACGTGGATGGAGCATCAACACATTCCATCAAAGTTTCCGCACATGGTCGGGTTAGAAGGCCTTAGTCAGGCATGAACATTGAGATCAGAGGCATTCTTCAGCATCTAAAGATCTTAGGTTCAGCCCAAGCTTTGACATGATCATTGACTACCTCAATTCCTCGAGATTGAGTGTTAGGAGTTCCGAGCTTCTTCTAGGGTACACCACATGCAGGTGCAATTATTGGTGCAGCAGGTGCTTCACAGGGCAGAGTAGAGTTGAATTATCCCAGTAGGGTTCGTCGTCTATTTTTAGCATATGATGGGATTTTTAGAGTGGGATTGTTTCCTTCATATTGAGATTTGAGTTAGGGGTTCATCAAAGGGTTAAATTTGACACTTTGATTGATGTCGTAGCATATGATATTAGTAATATCTTCCTCTCCCCAGGTTGTTAGCCATGTGAGGGGCATGGAGCAGGCATGTATTTAGGCTTAAACATATAGTGGTAGGATGCCTCGTCATCAATACAATAGTGAAAACATTCCACTTTGAGCTGCGTGTGAGTTGAGTGAGGGTTATCTTCCTTCTCGACCTATCAGACCTATGGTAGTGGTATCTAAGGTTCTAGGGGTGATGAGGTAGGTGATGGTACCCATGGAAGGAAAATCTTTAGTCAAACTTCTCACGGTGATCATCTTGAACCTATAGGTGTTGGGTCTCATATTACTCTATTTATGTCTTTATAGCAGGTTAGTCTTGGTGATGATTTCTATAAATACGGTGAGGTACGCCACTATGTCAGAGATTGTCATAGGGGTGGTTTAAAGCTTAGCATAGGTACACAAGGTAGCTCATTGCGTCCTTCATATCTAGCTTCATACTTTAGGGGTTGCTATGATTGTGGAGAGTTTGACCACTCGTCAAGAGAATGCCCCAGGTTGGAGTTGATCTCCCAGGTATCACCAACATATTATATTCCCTAGGATATAGTGGATGAACTTTTTCGTATCTGTGTAGATTATGGACATCAGCTTAGAGTGTGTCCCCAACATGGGACCATGATTAGAGGTATTTAGGAACGTAAATCTTATGGGTTGATGGCACCTTCAGTCAGAGGTGGTACCTTTGGTGTTGCTTCGTCTACTTCAGGCGTTCAGGTTGAGGTGGGACATGATCCATTCTATGATTTTCATAGCCGATCAAAGGTTGAGGCTCCAGGTATTCCTTCTTTGAATGTGATTGTGTGGTCCTATCCCTTTGTTCTTATTTTGTGAGAATTGGGGCTCTCATTCCCATTCGGGTTCATTTGTCTTGTTATGATATCTTGATTTGTGTATGTAATTTGTCTCATGTAGTGTAATTTTTAGTAGTGGATCACTTAGGCCATGTTTTTTCGATTGGGAGTAGTGGTTGAGTAACTTCTTGTGCCTTCGGCTTGGTGGTTTTGTTGTGTTGGTGGTCTTGGGATTACTATTTTCCTTTTTTTCCACCCTTGTTGTGTGTTCTCACTATGATGCCAATCCTTTTTGAAGGTGGCTATACCATCTTTTCCCAGTTGAGATTTGTATGTTGTGGGGCCTAGTTGTCGTAGGAGGTTGCCTTAGTTGTATGTCGTCCATTTTGAGTAATAGTTTGGAGATTGCTAGCTGTCAAAGTAGTTTCACAGGTAGTTTAGCCTATTAAATTTTTGTGGTAGTCCTTATTGGCGGCTTTCTTCTTTTGCCTTTGTCTTATTCTCGATTGTGAAGTGGTGTTTTTACTCATTCTATCTTTTTGGATATTTCTTCATCCGGGTGGTCTTGGAGTTTGTTTATGGCTAGCCAAAATTTGGAGGTATGATTCGTTGTTTTACCTTGTTTCTACTTTCATTATTTCTCAGCGGGTGTGTTGATAGCTCTTAAGGTTGATTTGTGATTTGGAGTTGTAGTGGTGGTGTTCATCAGTGGCTTAAGACTCTATAGGCTGTTGGAAAATGGAACTTTTCTAAGAAGGCTCATCTTTATGATGGGGTCAAAGTAATTCGCGGAATGCATGATTTGGTTCTTATTCAGGATAAGGTCTACTTTCTTCTTGCTTGATAGCTTGCGTGGTTTGTGGTAGGAGTTGTTACCCTTGGGCCACTACTGTCCAGTTGACTATGTTGATACACCATCTACCTATTTGGTTTCCCTTAGACTGGTGGTTGGTTCAGATCTGTGGTGGGAGAGTAGCTTGTGGGCTCATGGTTTCAGTTTTTAAGATGTACCTTGCTTGGAGTAGGTCAATTTAGCCGAGCTCAGTGCATTTTTATCGTTCGGAGGATGGTCGTCTTTTGGATTAGTATTGGAAAGCTTCATAAGGTTGTGTCTCATCTGGATTTTTTTGTTTTTGAGTGTTAGGAATGGATTTTTTTCTTTGCTTTGGGACGATTTCCTATTTTTTGCCGGATGTCATTCATCGATGTTCAGGTGGAACATGTACTTCTCCCGAGGTTTGGTTTGTGCTGGAGATATCCAGGATAGCTAAGGATCAATAAAAAACTCTCGATTGTTAGAAGATGATAGATTTGGAGCATAAGGTGAGTATTTCAATTAGTGATTCGGCTATCTTATGCAATTTTCCTATGTCTGCTCTATTTAGTGGTTTCGTTGTGCTGTTGGTTTTCTTAGATGAATCTGGTACTTTAAGGCAATTCCGGTTATAATGGAAGCAAGTTGGAGCCCAAAAAGGTATTGGTGGAGTTTTGAAGTGGACTTGAGGATTTTCCTCTTAGCCTAAGTTCCGAGTTGCCGTTGTTCGATTCAAGAGGGTGTCGGTTGGTTTGGCAGAGCATGCGTACCCAGTATCCTCATCTTTTCATGCCTTTAGGCTATAAATGTCCTTCTACTTTCGCAGATTAAGTCTTTTTAGTAGTGGATGTTCTAATGATGCTCTAGGTCATTTCTTCTATTTTTCGATATGTTCAGCGTTTACAGCTTTCTTGTAGTGACCAGAAGTCATTTATGACTTTATACGACTATCAGTTCGGTCACTGGATCGTTTCTTTTTTCTTTGTGAAAGTTTCCGTACTTTGGAGTCTTTGAAACTTAAATAGTTGATTATAGTTAAAAGTTCAAGAATACGACATTAGAATGTAATTCTAATGGTTTCATTATCTCTGAAAGGGCAATTTTACGCTAGGGGCATGGATGGTTCGTGCCCCAAGGCTTTTGGTGCAAGTTTGTGACCTTAGACATTTCAACTTTGAAGCTTAAGCCAAAGTTTGACTTCAGTCAATATTCTTGGTAAATTTGCTTAAATGAGAATTTTGTCAGCATAGTTAGCTTCGTAATGTTGATTTTATTATGGATGACCCTTCATGTAGTTCTTGAGGCTTATAATTTCATTCTGATCCCTTTTGTGGATTTTGACTAAAAATGGAGCTTGGGTGTGGGACCCACTTTTCGATGAGACAACCTCAAATGGAAGTTTTGATGGTTCCGTTGAGTCTGGTTTTCCAAATTTAATGGGGTAGCATATCTAGTTTATTATCATCGGGTCCCGTATTAATCCCGAGGGTTCATCCAGATTTCCAAAAATAGCAAAAAATATGGTGTTGCTAAAGTAGAGTTTTATTGACCCGAATTTATTCTTTTAGCGACTGAGTTTGATATACAACTAGATTGCTGCTATTTAAATCCCAAATATTCAGCTTCATCCCTCATTTTCAGAACTCGATTTCTTGAGATATAGATCTTCGATTAAGCCGATTTCAGTTGCGTTAGTTCAGGTTTTTGCATGGGTACGTGTTGGAGTTATTAGGGAAGCTGGAAAGTTGTCGTTTTGAGGTAATTTCTTTCCCATAGGGGATGCCTAAGCTTCATTTTTTCAACTTTAATGTGATTGTATTGCATGTGAAGTTTTAGCACATTTTTGAACTCGTAAAAGTCCCATTTTCGGGGTAAAAGTTCCTTAATCTAATTTCGATCTTTTGACAGAATAAATTTGTGATTCTTGTTGCGGGTTCTACATTCTCATTTTGACTGGATTTTGGGTCCGCTTCCAACTATTGAAAATTTAGTGTATAAACGTTCGTCATGACATTATGATAAATAATATGATAGCATGGCAATGGCATTGGTCAGAGGCATTTCATAAGTGGATAGCTCATGTGTAGTGGATTTAAAGCGCGCGTGATTGACTTTTAGGTAGACTTCCGTCTATTTTCTAGATTGGTATTTTTAGATAATGTATAGTATAGATTGCATGTGATTTAGGATTATATTTGTTGCGTATTGGTTCCCCTGCTATTCATTCTATCTTTTGTTTATTTTGTAGGAGATTTGTTCCTTATGTGGGTGTCGAGATCCATAGTTTAGGATTGTAGGCTCCTTTTTGGTACAGATTAGATGCCTTAAACTGTGTTTTATCACCATTGTAGTTGTGAATTACTCTCTCTAGGTCTTGTATTGGGTTGTTCATCTTGTGTTGGTGCTTGAGACTTTGGTGGATCGTCGTAGCCATAGGTTGGCACTAGTTGTACTCAGTCAGGGACTGGAGCGGTATGGTTGTTGTAAGGCCTTTTCCCATGAGTTTTTCTCCCCCTGTTATTTACTCGGTAGCTTTTCTTAGTCCCTTTGCTTGTTGTATAGCAGTAGGATTGCTATGATCCTTTGATTTTTGACTATATTATCAGGCCCGAGACCGTGTTTGAGGACCAATTGGATTCCAGGTAAGTACTCTCCTCCTTGGTAGCGTGGTTTGATTGGACTTATTTTTATTTTACTGCTAGTGCCTTGTTTGTTCATTCTCACGTGTTTTGTGGTACGATCCTGGCTCAAACATTCACTCATCAGTATCATTCATGGAGAAATAGTGTTTTCACTAAGCTTTTCTTCTACACTGGCTTTAATGGGAGTCATACCACCTGGATCACTAGATTTATTGATTTTAAGAATTATGAGGCATCTTTGATATGCTCGTTTTCTACTTGGGACAATATAGGCTTCTGCTATGTGCTAAGTTTTTACTTGACCAGCTAGTGCGTTGATGCCCTTTCTTGCATTGTTTTGGCTACCCATGATCCTCTACGGAGTTGATCCCTACTATTCGCAGATTAAAGGACTGGTCTCATCCTCTATTGAGTCGATTTGTTGTAAGACCTGGATTTGGCCTCATCTATGTAAAACACAAATCAACTTAATACCTTACTAAAATTTCCCTTTCGAGCAAATTTGGAAATTAGAATTGAGCCAAAATTTCTCTTTCGAGCAAATTACAATAATCAAACATAAATTACACGCATCAATCTATTTACACACTTCAATTGATCTCTTTCAAGCATCAATAAAAGATCTAAACTAGGACTAAGTTTTAAATTGTAACACCTCAGAAAAATCGAACTAAGACTGAACCGGAAGAAAAAGGTGAACCAAGGAGGGATCCACAGGCCATGTGTGGGACGACAACCCGTCACCCTCATCGTGGTTCACACCCTTGGAAAAGGTGGAGGACCACGGACCTCTACACAAGCCGTGGAACAACACACGGGCCGTCAGGTGGCCCTTAATCTCAAACCAGGGACCCCAAGGACACGGTGAGGAACCACAGTGGCCTATACAGCCCATGGCTCTTCACACGGTCCATGAAGTGAGCCATGGAAAGAACATTTCAGCTTTTAAGTTTAGGGTAAACGTCAAACAAGCATATCTTCTAGCATAAAAAGGATTAGGTGGCCCATGACCTCTCAAATTAAAGATATTTGAATCCTTTTTCTAGCCCCACCGAGTTTGCTAAAATCCCAGCTCGGAGTAAAGATTTACGCTCATTTCAGTTGAGAACAGTTGGGTAGGGCCATAACCACGACCTAATTGATGGGCCGTGGTCCTATTGACGGTCCGTCAGTCCCATCGTGAAGGCCACTTCGTCAATTTTAAGTAAGGGTCATTTTGGTCTTTTCCCCTATGCATTGGGCACCTTAGTTACGCCCTTTGATGCATAAATTACGTTGTTTTACTCAATCTTAGCATAATAATCTAGTCAGACAATACCAAGAATCCTCATTCTCAAAAAATCACCCAACTTATAGTGAAAAGAAGAGGAAACGTCGACCGCTTCTCCTAAGAACAAGCAGGAGTGTTCTTCGAAGTTCAGCTCCAAAATTCAAAGGATTTCTCCGTAGATTTCGTCACCAGGTATGTGGGATTTTTATAGTGGGTTACTTTCACCCATTAGGTCCCAAAAATCCAGTCAGTTCTTCAATTTCTCATAAATTATTCAGACCTAGGGTTTCCAGATTTTGAAGATTTATTGTGATTTTAGCTGTTATAGTTCCCATTATCTAAATAAGAAGATTCTTTGTGATTTAGTGAAATTTTCATGTATAGAATTCAAAACCCTAGCTTGTATCAACTATCAAGTCATGAATTCTACTTGCTAGGCAAATCAGTCAGAAAATCATGTTTTAGAAATTGAATGCCATATCTTTCGGTATATATATGTGCATTCCCTGATAGCATGTCAGCATTTTGAGCTACTCAGTATTTCAGTGCATTTTAGCCTTCCATTCAGTAGGGATTAGACTTAGCACCAAGTTGGACTAGGGTTCAGTGTACCTTGAAAGTCCCAGACCTATGTGCTAATGTAGGTTCAGAAGTCCCCTCTGTTGGGCATCAGTTTTTAGTGATCACGCCACATTCATGCCTTTATACCCCTGGTAAGGTATATCGGGTCTTCTCGATGGGGCGTATACATCGGACTCCATGTTTAGCTCACGTAGTTTATGTCAATTAATAGTAGCTCCCACAGACATACTCTTATTGCATTAACCATGTTATCAATATTCACTTCAGTATTCAATTCAGCATATGAGTTACATGACTATCACTTGGTCATCGAATTTATCTCAGATTTTAGTTACACTTCTGTACTATCTATTTCCATATTCATTATTTTATTACTCAGTTATATCATTATTTAACTTAGTATCTATATCCTGCATGCTCAGTACATTCACAGTACTGATACATAATTTTGCACTACATTATTTTATGATGTAGGTTGGGGGTTCAGCATCCAGATCACACTTAGTTCGACTCTCTGTCTGAAATCAGGAGTTCAATGGTGAGTCATCATACTTCGAGGACAATAGACATACTTTACTTTTCAGTCTTTATTTGATTTTCCAGTCTTGTTAGAGTTAGTTGGGGCATGTCCCAGCATCTCAATTCAATTAGCGGCATTTCAGACATAAAGTCACTATTTAGTTGTTTGGGGTTGCTTCCCATTGACATGTTTAGATTTATACTCATTTGGAGTCCTTATTTTTGACTCAGTTATTAGTTATGCTTCCACTTGCCTTTGTTATTTATTCAGTATGCTTGCGATATGCCAGACTCAGGGTTAGCTTGGGGTCACTCGTGATCCTAGGTCCTGTGTTACGTCTAGGGGGCAGCCTCGGGGCATGAAAAACTTTGTATCAGGGCATCTGGTTTAAGTGTGCTAGGGTGTCTGAAAGCCGCGTCAAGTACAGTCTTCTTCATGGGTGTGAAGCGCGACATACTGATGGGGGAGGCGCTATGTGACGTCGTTAAGAAAAACTTCCCATCTTTCTTTTCTAGCTCGTGCTATAAAGTATAAACTCTATTTGATCTCCTTCCAACTCATTCTCTTCGCATTTGAGAAAATGCCTCCTAGAAGAGCTAACACCAGGAATCAGCAAGTAGGTCTAGCAGACCCATTGAATTAGCAGGTCACGCATGCCGAGTTGTAGGTTGCATTCTAAGTGCTTGCTCAAGCCATGACCACCCAGGTCAATCAGCAGGTTATGGCCCCAGCTCAACTGTAGACTAATACTGCTGCAACAAGAATTTTGGACTTCACTCGGATGAACCCTCTAGAGTTTCATGGGTCTAATTCAGAAGAGGATCAACACGAGTTCCTTGACGACATCTAGAAGTTAACAAACATTATGGGAGTCACTCCAGTCAAGAGTGCAGATTTTGCCGCCTATCAGTTGAAGGGAGTGACCTACACTTGGTACCAGCAGTGGGAAGATATATTTTGATATCATTCTAGGCATGGATTGGTAACATTCATGTTATGGCTCAGTTGATTGTAGCACTAGGATCGTTCGGGTTTGGTTTCTAAACGAGACAGTCTTAAAGTGGAAGGGTAGTAGCTTTGTGCATGTACGTCGATTTATCTCCTACCTTAAGGCAAGAAAAATAATTTCTAAAGGGTATATCTATCATCCTATTCGGGTTAAGGATTAAAACTCTGAAAACCCAACTTTGGAGTCAGTCCCTGTCATAAATGAGTTTCCAGAAGTGTTCCTAGAAGATCTTCTCAAAATTCCTCTCGAAAGGGAAATCGACTTCGAAATATATCTCCTTCCAGATATCCAGCCCATTTACATTCCTCTTTACAGAATGGCTCCAGCTGAGCTAAAGGAATTAAAAGAACAGTTAAAAGACCTTCTAGATAAAGGTTTCATCAGACCCAGTATCTCTTCCTGGGGTTCTCTAGTGTTGTTCGTGCGAAAGAAAGACGGTTCTCTTAGGATGTGCATTGATTATCGTCAGTTGAATAAAGTCACAATCAAGAATAAGTATCCCATACCCAAGAGTGATGACTTGTTCGACCAACTTCAGGGTGCTAGTTGATTTTCTAAGATAGACCTCATATCCGGGTACCATCAGCTCAGAGTCAGAGATAGTGACGTCCCGAAGACAGCCTTCAGAACTCGGTATGACCACTATGAATTTGTAGTTATGTCTTTTGGACTAACAAATTCTCCTGCAACTTTCATGGACTTAATGAACAGGGTGTTCAAGCAGTATTTGGACTTGTTCGTCATCATCTTTATTGATGATATCCTTATTTATTCTCGGAGTGTAGAAGAGCATGCGACTCACTTGAAAGATGTTCTGCATACCCTCAAAGATCGCCAGCTATTCGCTAAGTTTAGCAAATGAAAATTCTCGTTAAAATTTGTCGCTTTCCTAGGTTATGTGGTATCTAGCGAAGGGATCTGAGTAAATTCTTAGAAAATTGAGGAAGCACAGCACTAGCCCAGACCCTCCTCTCTGACTGATATAAGAATTTTCTTGCGTTTGGCCGGTTACTACTGTAGGTTTGTTGAAGGATTTTTATCCATAGCTTCCCCATTGACCAAGTTGACTTTGAAGAAGGTCAAGTTTCAGTGGTCACATGGGTGTGAGAAAAGATTCTCAGAACTGAAGACCAAGTTGACATGAAGAGGGACATCGCAGATTTTGTGGCTAAGTATCCAAACTGTAAACAGGTTAATTTAGAACATCAAAAACCAGAAGGTGTGACTTAAGAGATTAGCATTCCCACATGAAAGTGGGAAGTGATAAACATGGACTTCATTATGGGCTTACCTACATGAGTCCATTTGGGTGATAGTGGATAGAGTCACTAAGTTAGCTCACTTCTTGGTTGTCAAGACTACTGATTCGGTGGAGAACTATGCCAGACTCTACATCAATGAGATAGTCAGGTTGCATGGGGTTCCCTTGTCTATAATCTCAGATAGAAGTCCTCAGTTTACATCCCATTTCTGGAAGTCGTTTCAGAAAGGTCTTGGTACTCAGGTAAATCTCAGTACAACATTTATTCCACAGACGGATGGTCAGACAGAGCATACTATTCAGACCTTAGAGGACATGTTGAGAGCTTGCGTGATCAATTTCAAGGGTATTGGGATGATCACCAACCTCTCATAGAGTTCACCTATAATAATAGCTTATTCCAGTAGTCAGATTGGCCCCTTATGAGGCACTATATGGGCGTAGATGTAGGTCTCCAGTTGGTTGGTATGAAGTAGGTGAAGTAGACTTGATTGGGCCAGAATTGGTTCATGAGGCTATGGAGAAATTTTATCTCATAAGAGACAGACTAAAGACAGCTTAGATTTGTCAGAAGTCCTATGCAGAGGTGAGGAGAAGGGACTTAGAATTTGAAATCGATGATTGGGTTTTCCTGAAGGTGTCACCCATGAAGGGGGTGATGATATTTGGAAAAAAGGAGAAGCTCATCCCCAGGTATATATGTCCTTACAGAATCTTGAAAAGTGTGGGTAAGGTGGCTTATGATTTAGAGCTGTCAACAGAACTAGCATCGGTTCATCTAGTCTTTCACATTTCCTTGTTGAAGAAGTGTGTGGGTGATTCAGCATTGATAGTACCTTTAGAGAGTGTGGCTTTGAAGGATAGCCTCACTTATGAGAATATTCTAGTTGAGATTCTTGACCGTCAAGTTCGTAGGTTGAGAAATAAGAAAGTCGGTTCAGTAAAAGTTTTGTGGAGGAGTTAGTCTGTAGAGGGAGCTACTTGGGAAGCAGAAGCAGCCATGATGGCCAAGTACCCTCACCACTTTCCTTCTGATTCAGTTCCAGCTTGAGGTAATAGTTCCTCCCCAGTCTCTTAGTTTGCTCTTGTGTAATTCAGTCCAAGTATCTTGTTCCCTCAGTTTACCTTGCATTTCCACATATTTTCATGATTCATAGAACTTAGTTCAGTTAGATATTCGTTTCTAGTGCCCAGTTGGTAGGGATTTCAGCCCTCCCCTCCATATTCAGCTTGTTTAGTCTTAATTCGAGGACGAATGATCCCAAGGGGGAGATATTGTAACACCTCAAAAAAATCTAACTAAGATTGAACCTAAAGAAAAATGTGAACCACAGAGGGATCCACGGGCTGTGTGTGGGACCACGGCCCATCACCCTCGTAGTGGTTCACACCCTTGAAAAAGGTGGACGACCACGGACCCCTAAACGGGTCGTGGAACTTCACACGGGCCATCACGTGGCCTATTTACTTAAACCAGAGACCCCCAAGGACACTGTGAGGAACCACGGTGGCCTATACGACCCGTGGTGCTTCACACGGTCCGTGAAGTGGGTCATGGAAAGAACACGTCAACCTTCAGGTTTTGGGTAAACTTAAAACAGGCATATCTTTTAGCACAAAATAAATTAGGTGGCCCATGACTCATCAAATTAAAGATATTTGAATCCCTTTTCCAACGCCACCGCGTTCGGTAAAATCCAAGCTCGGAGTAAGAAGTTACGCTCGATTAAGTAGATCCAGTTGAGTAGGGCCATAACCACGACCCAGTTGACGGGCCGTGGTCCTATTGACGGTCCGTCAGTCCCATCATTAAGGCCACTTCGTTAGTTTTAAGTCAGGGTCGTTTTGGTCTTTCCCCCTATGCATTGGGCACTTAAACTACGTCGTTTGATGCCTAAACTTTGTTGTTTTACTCAGTCTAAGCCTAATAATCTAGTTAGAAAATACCGAGAACCCTTATTCTCCAAAAATCGCCCAACATAGAGTGAAAAGAAGAGGAAAAGTCGACCATTTCTCCCAAGAACAAGCAAGAGTGTTCTTCGAAGTTCAGCTCTGAAATTGGAAGGATTTCTCCGTACATTTCGTCACCAGGTATGTGAGATTTCACTAGTGGGTTACTTTCACCCATTAGGTCCCTAAAATTCAGTTAGTTCTTTGATTACTCATAAACTATTCAGACCTAGGGTTTCCAGATTTTGAAGATTTATTGTGATTTTAGATGTTATAGTTCCCATGATCTAAATATTCTTGGTGATTTAGTGAAATTTGCATGTATAGAATTCAGAACCCTAGCTTGTATCAACTATAAACTCATGAATTATACTTGCTAAGCATATCAGTCAGAAAATCATTCTTTCGAAATTGAATGTCATAACTTTCAGTATATTTATGTGCATTCTGAGATAACATGTCAGCCTTTTGAGCTACTCAATATTTCATTGCATTTTAGCTTTTAATTTTGTTGGGAGTAGACTTAACACCGAGTTGGACTAGGGTTCAGTGTACCCTCAAAGTCTCGAACTACGTGCCAACGTAGGTTCAGAAGTCCCCTCTATTGGGCATAAGTTTTTAGTGATCACACCACAATCATGCCTTTACACCCCTGGCAAGGTATATCGGGTCCTCTCGATGGGGTGTACGCATCGTACTCCACGTTTAGCTCACGTGGTTTATGTCGGTTAATAGTAGCTCAGACAGTCATACTCTTTTTGCATTGACCATGTTATCAACATTTACATCAATATTCAGTTCAACATATTAGTTACATGACTAGCACTTGGTCATTGCATTTAGCTTAGATTTCAGTTACACTTCCATATAGTCTATTTCCATATTCATTATTATATTACTCAGTTATATCATTGTTCAGCTTAGTATCTATATCTTGCATGCTTAGTACATTCAAAGTACTGACACATACTTTTGCGGTACATCATTTTATAATGTAGGTTCAGGCGTTCAACATCTAGATCATGCTTAGTTCGACTCCTAGTTTGAATTCAATAGCTTTAGTGGTCAGTCCTCATACTTCGAGGACAGTAGACATGCTTTACTTCTAAGTCTTTTTTTCCATTTTTAGTCTTGTTAGAGTTAGCTAGGGGCATGTCCCAGCAACTCAATTTAGTTAGAGGCTTTTCAGACATATAGTCAGTATTCAATTATTTGGGGTTGATTCCCATTGACATGTTCAGATTTATTCTCATTTTGAGTCCTTAGTTTTGACTTAGTTATTAGTTATACTTCCACTTGTCTTTGTTCTCTATTTGGTAAGCTTGTGATATGCCAGACTTAAAGTTAGCTTCGGGTCACTCGTGATCCTAGATCTCGTCTCGTGTTACGTCTATGGGGTAGACTCGGGGTCTGATAGAAATCTTAACCCAAGAATTAATCCCATGCTAAATAACTCAAATCTGTAAATGTACAAAAGTAAAATAGAGCAAGACACAAAACCTACTAAATTAAATCAACACTCAACCCCTAGATTTGGGGTTTTAGCACTTCATGTGTTGATGATAAGATGCAATAATCATCAACATCTACTTCAATTTCAACTCTCAAATGTCAATTAGAAGAGTTGTTCAAAAACCCCAAAACTACTGAGAAAGGGTAAAAAGTTCAAAACCTGAATAAAACCTCTTATAGATGAATTCTTTTAAAGATAAAATCCAAGATCAATTTTCTCTATCGTTTAAGTTATTTTTAGTTTCCCCAAAAATTAGTTTGAAATTCCATACGCGACATGTTCAGCGATGTTAGTCAGACTCGCTTTTCTGATTCAGCTGATCGCTAGTTGCTCTTCAGCTCGCCCTTCATTTTCTTTAAGCTTCAGATGTTTGAACCTCAGTTGGCGAACTCGATCGAATCGACCTTTCACATTAAGTAAATCGTTGATTACATCCTTGTTTGCCCATTCAACCTTCAATTTAACTCAGGAGTATATCACCATTAGCGATGGAACTTCTAGCTCGCCCAATTACTTCAAAGAATCGCCATTTCCACTTTGGTTCACCAAAGTTCCTCGGATATTTTCAAACATACACACTATCACTTTGGCGAGGTACGACCTTTTAGGTGATCGACCAATTTGATTATGCGACTACCAGCTTAGAGTGTACACTCTTTTCAATGTTTTGGCCTCTTTTTCATAGATTCATCCTTGTCTTGTCCTTTAGCCTTCATAGCTGTAAAACATCAACATATCATCAAAATAGGAAATAAATAGACATTGAGGTTGTTGAACTAAAAAGTCCGTAAATTAGTAGAAATCTACCACTCATCAAGATGCTAATTAACTAATGTTTTGACCTTTGACACGTGTTGAATTTCATTAAAAGAAATAAAGGGGAGACTACTTGTTTGTAAAAATAATAATTAATGATCTAGATTACATTACTTAGTGTTTTGGCACTTTCTGTCGAGCCATTTAATTATTTTTTCCTCGTTTAGTTATCAGACATCCATCTCAGCGATCAACTGCTTTCATAATTCCGATAAGCTCCTTTGGTAGAATTTCAATAAGTATATTCGAAAAGACTGTTCTTTTCAGTTCATTCCGATCAGGTTCTCCTTTGATTTTTTAAATCCTCTTTTGAGGAAAAGCACATGGTTGAGAATCAGATTAGAGAAAGGCCACAAAAATGGTGTTTCTTTAAGGATTGAATCCAGACGACATGTTCAAAGACAAATCTTGTTTGGTATCATGGGATCATTAGAGAGAAAGTAACATGAAATATGTTGTGAACCAAACTGATCACATGTGGGCCTATTGCTGGTAGGGGTGAATGAGACTAATCAGTTTAAGATTATTGGGCATATTAAAATATTGGGGAGTTTTATTTGGGATCCAGACCCAATTATAAATTGGTTAAATAAGTCCTGGAGTTAACACAAAAGAGTTATGGATATTGAAGAAAAATGTTTGTTCCTCTCTTCTTCTTCTAAAGTCTAAAAGCTTCTCATCCCAATTCTTATCTCTATCTTAGATACTTATTATTTCAATGTTTCCATTGTATTTCAATTGTTTGAGTATTGGAATTAGGATTCTAAAGTTGTAATCACATTCAAATATTCTTATTTATATAGTGAGGAGTTTGGGTGATTTATAATTTTGATAGGATTGAAATTTAGACTTGCAAGGGGAGAGCTTTACAGATTGCAACAGGAAATGGTGTGATTGAGTATTGGTTTTATTTTTCCTACAAGGTTCTTGAATGGGAAGTTTTCGACCCTCATCACTGTCATTGGATGCATCTTCCAACTATGAAACCCCGTGAATGATTTGTTTTCTCTGACAAGGAATTTTTCTCAGGTAGCATAGAACTGTTTGTGTTTCAAAAGGAGATCTTGGCACATGTCATTCACCGTTACACTTTATTGACAAACACGTGGTCATATGGAATACGGATGAATGCACCAAGATGTTTTTTGGTTCTGCTAGCCTTAGGGAGATTGCTATTTTAGCTGGTGGTTGTGACTCACTAGGCAATATTCTCAGCTCAGCTGGACTTTATAATTCAGAGGCACGATCATGGAAGAGCTAATTGAGCATGAACAAGCCACATAAGAAGTGTTCTGGGTATTCATGGATGGAAAGTTTTATGTGATTGGACGCATTGAAAGACCTAAATAAAAGTGGTTGACTTGTGTGGAGGAATACCATCCAGAAACGAGAACATGGACTGAAATCCAAAACATGTCTCCTAATGCATATAGGAATGATACACATGATATATATGGAGAACCTCATTTTGTGGTTTTCATAAGTAATGAATTGTATGATGTTGATTATGCTATCATGGAGGTGAGAAAGTATGAAAAGCAACGTAAAGTATGGGTAACCATAGGACAATTGCCTAAAAGAGAAACTTCTGTGGATGGTTGGGGTTTGTCTTTTCGAGCTTGTGGTGATAAGTTACTTGTAATTGCAGGTCACAAGGATGCAGGTGCAGAATATATTTAAGTGAATTCATGTGTTCCAACTGAAGGGGCACTACAATGGAACTTGCTTGGCCGAAAACTGATATACAAGTAGTAAGGAACAAAAACTGGAGTCAAGAACGTACCTGGAACGCAAGCTAATAACCCAATCACAAGTAAACTAAGATAAAAAGTCAACTACCCAGGCTCAGGAAGACTAAAAGCCACAATTCTAAAACATAAGCCTATTAGCTAACAGACCAATAACAACAGAGAATAGAATATAGTCAAACAATAACCTAACCGTACCCCATAGGCCCAAAAGGTACAAACCACAAATATAACCCAACCAAACCCCATAAACGAGAGAGTGCAATCAACAAATAAGTACACTGGTAATAGGAGATGCATATGAATACAGAGTATGCACTAGAACCATCCGTAACCATTTGTAACCAATTGTATATACCTACCTCCCTATCATGCGGGGGAGGTAGGACCCATGCAAATCCCTCATTTGGTACTATGGTACTCACGGCTAAAGGGGTTGAAAGGGGACACGGGGAGTCTGTATACACTTTCTGAGTTCAAATCCAGGTCTTATAATAAATCGAATCCATAGAGGATGAAATAGACCTTTATTTTTGAATAGTAGGGACCAACTCCATAGAGGATCACGAGTAGCCAAAGCCATGCAGGAAAGGGTGTTGACACATGATGATTATTGGATTTCCACTCATTTGAGTCTCTTTTAATAGTTATTTTTGCTTGCTTTAGTTTAAAATTGATGCTTTTTATTTGGTTTTCTTCATACTTGGAGAAAAATGAAACGGAGAGTTGATTTAGAAGATATTTGATGAAATCATCTGGAATTGAAGCAAGGAGAGGTCAATTGGGAGAAAGTGAAACTGGCAGATGTTTGCCCATCGTGACCACATGAAGTAGAGGTTGTAATTGTGCTGCACAAGAAATTTAGATCTAGTGATCGCGTGGTCAGAGGTCAGTATCGCGTGACCCAGCGATACTACTCATCGCCACCACGTGAGTTAGTTGTCTCGATCGCGAAGTTTAAAATGCCAGGCACTTGGGTAGATTGGGAATTTTGCCAAATTGATCCCAAAAACCCTTTTTACACTCATCAACAGTCATTATTCATCTATCATCCATTGTATGCAAATATCCTAGATAGGAGTTCATCTTCTTAGCTTAGACTTAGAGAGAAAAACTTGTAGATTTCAATTTGGGTAAAGATTCGAAGGCAAGTTGCCTTATAATTTAGTTGTGGATTTGAAGATTGACACTCAATTTTGACCGACCTATAACCCATCTCTAGATCTCTATTCGATAAATATATTTTGAAACCTATTTTTTTTAGTTATATGCTCGAAATTAGGTTTCAATTTTATACATACTTTAGTATCCATATTTTACAAAGTTATTATTATTATTATTATTATTATTATTATTATTATTATTATTATTATTATTATATTTATCAATTTCTAAATTCCAAATAATTTGTTTGTTTTTCAAAGCTATACATATCTTTTCAGGTGGATAATATATTAAGTGTATTTATTTATGTAAGAATTTATTATTATTCATTTATTTAAATATGTGTATTATATCTTATAAATTAAATAACAATCTATTTAATCTTCCTCCAAATTATTTAAATCATAACCTATTCTTTCCAATTTATTTCAATTCTGACATTCTTTATTTAAATTTTAGCCAAATCCTATACAAGAATTTATCAATTTTAATTTATTTTGTTCCAATTTTAATTCCAAATTAATCACAACCTTCTCAATCCAGCGGATGATTAAATCCTACTCTTTTTCCTTTTCTATTACCCTAACAACTAAGCCCTCAACTCAATACACGCTCCTTCATCCCAAAAAAAACCACCGCCACTTCTCCTTGTCTCTTCCTCTCTTACGCCGCCGCACCGCTTTTGTTGGATCTGGCGAAGCTCCATAGGCGAAACCCCCCGTGAACTGCCATCTTCAGCGACAAACAGGCACCGATTCAACCTCTCTGTCCTCTTACCCTTCCATACTCTCTCCTTTTCCCCCCCTCCACTGATCCACCCCATCTCTGGCGAAGACCGCCAGTCACCCCTTTCTCTTGCCTCTCTCCCCTTTCACGCTCCTTTGCGTCCCTCTTCTGCTCTCCGATCATCTTCGATGGCAAAAGAGACCAACCACTGAGCTCTTTTCCATGAGTAATTACGGCATCACAATTGTTGTAAACACGTCAATCAAAAGCTTCAGGACTCCATTGTGTTTAAGACGAACCCTTAAAAGATATGTCCCAGGTATGTCCCTCTAACCTAAGTCCCACCTCTTCTCTCCAATTCTTTGTTTTTGATATGTTAAGTATGGGATTCATTGATTCAGTTCGTTCATTAGCATTTATGTTTTTAGGGTTATTGTGTTGAAACTTTGATTCTTGAGATTTTGTATAATCGGTGTTCATCTATGACCAATGTGGTATTTCCTGATTTTTGCTCCATTCAAATGATGTTATAATAATCCATTAAATGTGTTGTTATTGATTTGTTCCCTTTGGAATTCGAGTTGATATAGTTTTACATGCTTTGCTTTTGTTAATTCTCAAAACGCTTAGAAAGACGGTTAGTATTGGGTTATTTTAGGTAACTTTGACATGTAATTGATTCTATCATGCTCCACTCTTCCATTTAATTCCATGACATTTTTTGATTTAGAATAATTCCACAATTCAAGTTAATTGTGGTAAGGTTGTCATTTTTAAAAGAATGATTATGTGAAGATCCTGATATTTGGGTACTCTTTGGTCACTTTAATTAGCTCAATTCTATCCATTTGATCGTAACAACCTATTTGGAAGACTATTAATTTTATTTCTTCCTTACTAAATTTTAGTTACGTACCTATATTATTTTGGTAAATTTTAATATGCTTTCTTTTCCTTAATTATGCTTTACTGCTTTCTATTCATAATCACGAGATTTACTCTTGCTATTCATGGTAAAATATAGTATTTAATTAATTTATTTTGGGCAGATTTCTTAAACTATTTGTGGTAACACTGATCTAATTTTTGGCTTTGTTTGATTTTGCTCATCTTAATAAGGATAAGTTTTTCTTTGATTGATTTTTTCTGGATTTCTCTCATTAAGTCTATGATTGACTATAGACATTTATATATAAGCATGACCTACTACTCTTCCTTTGTAAACTTTTTTACACTTTGGACATGAGAACACACTTTCACTTTCTCACTTGCGCATACTCTCAAAAGCACTAAAGATTCTGACATATTATTCTAAGAAGTTTCTTTATTTTGGCTACTACACGAGGTTGGACTTAGAGTTTTCATATCAAGTTTTGTGTTGCTTAACAACTTAGCTATGTAACGGGTTGGCGATTCTTACTAGAATAAGTTATTCTTACATATAGTTAACTATAACTTTCTGTTTTTTTTTGTACAAATTTGTATTAACTTTAAAGGAAGCGCCCAAGTCCATTTTCTTTTTCAGTTGCCTAGTATTGGATATATTTTACCTTTTCATATATTTTTATTGATATGTGAAGTCTTTGTTTTGAAAATTTAGATTATTGTTACTATAATTGACTGCATGAATATAGTTGTCTGAAATATTATTGTAGTTTTAATATAAAATTCAAAGACATATTGAAGAGACCCCTTGAATGGGGTTTTCCAGGTGGAGTCAGCCTTGATTAAATTTTTATTCGTTTGTATGACTTGTTACTTTTGACCTGTATTAATTATGTACCAAAACACTACTCTCAGTATATAATATAAATATTTGAAGACTATCTAAGGGGGAGGGGAACTAACGTTCTACTTGTGTTTATCTTCTATCATAACGTATGTGTGTTTGTACTAGATAAATATTCCTACCTTTGTTAACTATTTGAACATATAAAATCATGTGCCATTACTGTTATGCTAGGACCCGATTTTAAATCGTAATATAAAGGTAATTTCAGGGGGATTTCACAGACTTTGTTTAATTAAGTGAATTCTTCCTATTGTTAGGTATCATGATTTAGGATTCCTTTTTTTTATCACAACATATTTCAAATGGCCTTTGTCAAGTTTTGAGAATTATTCTATATAAAACCATGTCTATATGTATTGTGTAATATATTTAGCATGTTAATTAATTAGATATCATGTCCATATGCCTTTATTAAACAAATTTTAGTATATTAATTCACATAGACATCATGTCTTTATGTTTAAATGCATTGTAAAAATATTGAGTGCTAATAACTAAAATTTTCATAAATATCTTTGTAATTTGTCTTCTGATTAATGTCTTTCTAATTTGTCTTCCGATTATAATGTTGGGCACTAATCCGAGAAGGATAGTTTAAGGTTTAAGTTTAGTTTTTCTTTTCTTTTTATTTATTGTTTGTATTTATTTGGGGTAATAATTAATTAAAATAATATTTCTCCCATATCATTGTATTGATTCTGTCTTCTTGATTATCTTGTCTATGTATGTTTCATGTTTAGTTCCAACTTGTCTTATATTTAATTTTCTATCTCTATCACTTAGTTTAACTAATTAATAAATGAATAAATAGTTCCCTTATTTTCCACATGTATAACCCCACATAAATATATGACATACAGTTAGGACACATATTTGTGGACCTCAAAAGGTGCTTAACACCTTTTGTTTGAGGGAATTTGAACCCTTACCCGATCACTGGTTTGTTGACCCTTTAAAATTAATTTAGTATTAGTTAGGTTCCCTAACACCTTTAATTCGTTAGGTGTCAATCTCTATTAAATTAAATCGTAAAAGAGTTGTCACGTTGTTGCACAACCTGTTTTCCGAAAAATGGGGTGTGACAACATGGTGACTCTGCTTGGAATAATCGTAATAGAGTTTTCACATCGTTGCAAACCTATTTTGTGGAAAATGGGGTGCGACCCTTAGTCTTTATATTGTATTCAAAGACAACTTGTACTTATTTTGTATTTGTAAAATCCTTGTACTCTTATTCTTACTAAACACGTGATTACTAACTGATGACATGTCTTGGGATGGTTCCTTGTATTACATTTATGTTGCTTGGTTATAAGCTTTATGCTTCTTATTATCAACTTCTGCTTGGTAGCCCATTGCCTATGACTCTAGGTTAAGGGTTAGGCTTACCAACTGGTTGAGTGTAGTAGGTGCCACCATGAACTACGAATTGGGTCATGAGAAGTTGGTATCAGAGCTATAAGTTGACCAACATTGTTGGTATGAGAGAAAATGCATAGTAGAGTCTCGTGAATTCGTGCAGAGACGTCTGTATCCTATCATTGGGAGGCTATAGGGTATTCTTAGTAAATTGTATCTTTGACTCCTAATTGATTACTTTTGCTTTGATGAACATCTAAAACAACTTCTTTAGAATCTACTGTCTCTTAGATGGATAGCACAATGTACTCGATGGACATGGACAAAGCATCAACACATTCCATAAGAGTTTCAGCACATGGTCGGGTTAGAAGGCCTTATTTGGGAATGAACATTAAGGTTAGAGGCATTCTTAAGCATTTAAAGAGTTAAGTTTCAGCCTAAGATTTAACATGATCATTGAATACCTTGATTCCTCGAGATTTAGTGTTAGGAGGTCTGGGCTTCTTGAGGGTATACCACAAGAAAGTGTGGTTCTTGTTGTAGCGGGTGCTTCTCAGGGTAGAGTTGGGTTGAATAGTTCCAGTAGAGTTCGTCGTCTATTTGGAGTATGTGATGGGATTTCTAGAGTGGGATAGGCTTAGTCCCACACTGTTTCCTTTGGATTGAGAATTGATTCAGGGGTTCATCAAAGGGTTAGCCTTGCCACTCTGGTTGGCGTCGGAGTATCTGATATTAGTGGGATCTACCTTTCCCCAGGTTGTTAGCCATATGAAGGCCATGGAGAAAGTTCTGTCTTGAGGCTTACAAAGATAGTGGTAGAATGCCTCACCATCAGTACAATAGTGAAAACATTCCACTTTGAGATGGGTATGAGTTTTGTGAGGGTCATCTCGCTTCTCGACCTATCAGGGTTATGGTAGCAACATCTCAGGTTCTAGGGGGTTATGAGGTAGGTCATGGTACATATGGAAGGCAAAGCTCTAGTCAAACTTCTTACAGTGATCATTGTGGACCTATAGTTGTTGGGTCTCATATTACTTCAGTTGAGTGATTATAGCATGTTACTCTTGGTGATGATTTCTATGAGTATGGTGAGGTAGGCCAGTACGTCAGAGATTGTCACAGAGCCCAATGTAGGTTTGCTAGGGGTGGTTCAAAGCTTTGCAGAGGTTCGCAGGGCAACTCATCGCATCCTTCATATGAAGCTTCAGACTTTCAGGATTGCTATGATTGTGGAGAGTTTGACCACTTGTCAAAAGAGTGCCCCGGGTGGAGTTGATATCCTAGGCATTGCCAGCCTATGATATTACCCAGGCTATACTGGATGGACTTTTTTGTATCTATAGAGTTCATGACCATGAGTTTAGAGTGTGTCGCCAAAGTAGGACCATGATGAGAGGTATTTAGCTATGTCAATCTTGTGGGTTGATGGCACCATCAGTCAGATGTGGTGCCTTTGGTGTTGCGGTTCTAGTCCAGGCATTCAGGTTGAGGTCGGGCATGATCCATTCTATGCTTTTACAGGATGAGTAAAGGTCGAGGCTCGAGGCATTCCTTCTTTGGATATGATTTCATGGTCTTATCCCTTTGTTCTTATTTTGTGTTATTTGGGGTTTTCATGCCCATTATGGGTCATTTGGCTTGTTATGACATCTTGATTTGAGGATTGTGTATGTTATTTCCCTCATGTAGTTGATCAACTAGGGCATGTCTCTTCGATTGGGAGTAGTGGTTGAGTAGCTCCATGTACATTTGCCTTGGGTGTTTTGTTGTGTTGATGGTCTTGGGATTACTGGTTTCCTTTTTTGCCACCCTTGTTGTGTATTCTAACTATGATGCAAATCCTTGTGGATAGGTGGCTAGACCAGCTTTTCCCGATTGAGATTTGTGTGTTGTGGGGCCTAGTTGTCTTAGGAGTTCACCTTAGTCATATATCGTCCTTATTGAGTAGTAGTTTGGAGATTGCTATCTGTCAGATTTGAGTGAGGGGTAGTTTAACTTTTTGTAGTTTTCTGGCAGTCCTTGTTGGCTGCTTTCTTCTTTTTCCTTTTTCCTTTTTCTTATTCTCGAATGTGAAGTTTTATTTTTGATCATTTGGTCTTTTTTGATATTTCTTCATCCGGGTGGTCTTGGAGTTTGTTTATGGCTAGAGGAAATTTGGAGGTATGATTCCTCGTTTTACCTTGTTGCTACTTTCATTGTTTCTCATCGGGTGAGTTGATAGCTCTCGAGATTGATTTGTGATTTGGAATCAGAGTGGTGGTTTTCATCGGTTGCTTAAGACTAGATGTTTTTGGAAAATTAAAATTTTCTAAGAAGGTTCATCTTTATGATGGGGTCAAAGTAATTCATGGAATGCATGATTTTGTTCTTGTTCACGATATGGTCTACTTTCATCTTGCTTGATATCATGCGTTGTTTATGATGGGAGTTGATACCTTTGGGCCACTACCATCCAGTTGACTATCTTGATATGTTGTCTACTTGTTTGGTTTCCCTTTGATTGGGGTGGTTGGTTTGAATTTGCGGTGTAGCTTGTGGGCTCATGGTATCAGTTTTTTTAAAAGTTACCTTGCTTGGAGTAGGTCACTGGAGCCGAGCTTAGTGCAGCCTTGTCATTCGGAGGATGGTCGTCTTTTGGGTTGGTACGTATAGCTTCAGAAGGTTGTGTCTCAACTGGATTTGTTGGTTTTTGAGAGTTAGGAATTGATTTTTTTCTTTACCTTGGGTTGAGATCCTTGTTTTGGATGATGTCATTTCTCGATGTTCAGGTGAAACATTTAGTTCTCCCGAGGTTTGGGTTGTGTGGGTTTGTAGGCTGATTTCAGATGGTGCTAAAGATGTCCAGGATAGCGAAGGATCAATAAAACTCCCTTGATTGTTAGAATATGTTAGATTTGGATCATAAGGTGAGTATTTCAATTGGTGAGTTGGGCTGCTTCTGCATTTTTTCCTATCTTTGCACAATTTGATGGTTTCGGTGTGGTGTTGGTTTTCTCGGTTGAATCTGGTGCTTTAAGGCAAGTCCAATTCTAATGGAAGCAAGTTGGAGCCCAAAAAGGAATTGGAGGAGCTTTGGGAGTTTTGAAGTGGACTTGAGGATTTTCCTTTAAGTCTAAATTCCGAGTTGGTATTGTTTGATTCAAGAGGGTGTCGGTGGGTTTTACGGAGCATGCGGACCCGGTATCATCGTTTTTTCATGCCTTCAGGCTATAATTGTCCTTCTACTTTTGCGGAGTAAGTCCTTTTAGTAGTGAATGTAATAATGACCCTCTAGGTCATTTCTTCCTTTTTTGATCTTTTCAGCGTTTAGAGCTTTCCTATAGCGAACCCAAGTCATTTATGACTTGCTAGGACTGTCAGTTTGGTCGTCGGGTCATTTATTTTTGCTTTGTGAAAGTTTTTGTACTTTGGAGACTTTGAAACTTGAACGATTGATTTCAATCAAAAGTTCAAGAATACGACATCAAAATGCAATTCTAATGGTTTCATTACCGGTGAAAGGGCCATTTTAGTCTAGATGCATGGTTGGTTTTGGCCCCGAGGCTTTTGGTACGATTTTGTATTGTTAGACGCTTATATTTTGAAACTTGCCAAAGTTTGACTTCAGTCAATATTCATGGTAAATGTGCTCGGATGAGAATTCTATCAGCACGGTTAGCTTTAATATGTTGATTTTATCATGAATGACCCTTCGTGTAGTTCCCGAGGCTTCTAATTTTATCCCAAGCCCCTTTGTGGATTTTCACTAAAAATGAAGCTTGGGTGTGGAACCCACTTTGCAATGAGATGACCTTGGATGGAAGTTTTGATAGTTCCGTTGAGTTTGGTTTGCCAAATTTAGTGGGATAGCATATCTGGTTTATTTTCATCGGGTGCCGCATTAATCTCCAAGGTCCGTTCAAATATTTTGAGAAATAGCAAAATCTAGTGTTGCTAGTGCATTCTTTTGGTGGCCAGAATTTAGGCTTTTAGTGACCGAGTTTGACTTATAGTGACCAGATTGCTGCTATTTGTATCCCAAAATTTCAACTTCATGCCTCCTTTTCAGAACGCCATTTCTGGAGCTATAAAACTCCGATTGAACTGATTTCAGTTGCGTTGGTTTAGGTTTTTACGTTGGTACATGTTGGAGTGATCAGACAAGATTGAAAGTTGTCACTCTGAAGTAATTTCTTCTCCAAAGGGGATGCCTTAGCCTTATTTTTTTAGTTTTAATGGTTATTTTATTGCATGGGCTGTTTTAGCACATTTTTGAGCTCATATTAAGCCCATTTTCGGGGAACAAGTTCCTTAAGCTAATTACAAACTTTTGACAGAATCAATTTTGAAATTCTTGGTGCGGTTTCTAGATTCTCATTTTGACTCCATTTTGGATCTGTTTCCAACTATTGCAAATTCAGTGTTTAAACATTCGTAATGACATTGTGATCAATAATATGAAAGCACAGAATTGTTCAGAGGCATTTCATAAGAGGATAGCTCATGTGCGGTGGATACAGAGCGCGGGTGATCGGCTTTGAGGTAGTCTTTAGTCTATTTTCTTGATTGGGGTTTTTAGATAATGTATAATGTAAATTGCATCTGATCTAGGATTATATTTGTTGGGTATTCATTCTGCTGCCATTCATTCTATCTTTTCTTTATTTCATAGGAGATTTGTTTTTTTTTGTGGGTGTCGAGACCCTTAGTTTAGGCTTGTAGCCTCTTTTGTGTTATACATTAGCATGTTTATCCTTGTTAAGTTTGATAATTATGGCCTTAGGCTAGGTTTGAGCATTAGATGCCTTAGACTTTGTTTTATCGCCCTTGTAATTGGGAATTTCTCCCTTTAGGGCTTGTATTGGGTTGTTCATCTTGTGTTGGTTCTTGAGACTTTGGTGGCTCATCGTAGACATTGGTTCGCACTAGCTGTGCTCAATCATGAACATGAGCGGTATGATTGTGGTAAGGTGTTGTCCCTTGAGTTTTCCCCCCCGTTGATTTACTCAGTAGCTTCTCTTAGTCCCTTTGCCTGTTGTTTAGCAGTAGGCTTGCTATGATCCTTTGATCTTTGACTATATTGTTGGGCCTAAGGCCGTTGGCTTATTTTTATTTTATTACTAGTGCCTTGTTTGTTCATTCTCACGTGTTTTGTAGTACGATCCTGGCTCATGCATTGTCTCATCATTATCATCCATGGAGAAATAGTGTTTTTAGTCGGCTTTTCTTCTAAACTTGCTTTAACAGGAGTCGTACCACCTGGATCACTAGATATACTGATTTTATGAATTATGAGGCGTCATTGATGTGCTCCTTTTCTACTTGGGACATTAGAGTATTCTGGTATGTGTTTAGTTTTTACTTGACTAGCCAGCGCGTTGATGCCTTTTCTTGCATCATTTTGGCTACTCATGATCCTTTATGGAGTTGATCCATGGTCTTCCTCTATGGAGTAGATTTTTGTAAGACCTTGATTCAGTCTCATATATGTAAAACACAAATCAACCTAATACCTTACTAAAATCTCTGATTAGAGCATATTTGTAAATTAGAATTGAACCACCATTTCTCTTTCAAGCAAACTACAACAATCAAACCTAAATTGTAGGCATCAAGCTATTTACCCACTTGAATTGATCTTTTTCAAGCATCAATCGAAGATCTAAACCAGGATTAAGTTTGCAAACTTAACCCATGAATTAATCTCGTTCTAATTAACTTAATTATGTGAATGTACAACAACAAAATAGAGCAAGACACAAGACCTACTAAATTAAATCAACACCCAACCCCATAATCAGACCTTTATATTTGAGGTTTTAGCCAAGCATCATAAAAATAAAATAATTTATACCAATGATGTTTTCAGCCATTAATGTGTTGATGATAAGCAATAATCTCCAACACCTACTTCAATTTCAACCCTCAATTGTCAATTACAAGAGTTAGTCAAAAATCCCAAAACTAAGAGAAAGGGTAAAAAGTTCAAAAGCTTAATAAAAACTCCGATAGATGATTTCTTCAAAACATAAAATCCAAGATCCATTTTCTCTCTCCTTTGGGCTATTTATAGTTTCCCTAAAAATTAGTCTGAAATTCCATATGTGACCTGTTTGGCAACGTTAGTCAGGCTCACCGTTCTAATTTTTCGGATCACCATTTTCTCTTCAGCTGATTCTTCATTTTCTTTAAGGTTCAGGTGCTTGAACCGCAGTTGGCGAACTCCATCGAGTCATCCTTACACATTCGGTGAATCGCCAATTACATCCTTGTTCGCCCATTCAACCGTCAATTTAACTAAGGAGTCTCTCACCTTCGGTGATGGAACGTGTAGCTCGCCCAATAACTTAGGCGAATCACCATTTCCACTATGGTTCACCAACATGCCTTGAATATTTTCAAATGTACACACTCTCAGTTTAGGAAAGGTACGACCTTTTGGGCCATCCACCCTTTTGGTTAGGCACCTACTAGCTTAGAGTTTACACTCATTTCAATGTTTGGCATCTTTTTCATAGATTCATCCTTACCTTGTCCTTTAGCCTTCATAGCTGTAAAACATCAACATATCAGCAAAATAGAACATAAATAGGCATTGAGGAAACTAATTGTTGAACTAAAAAGTCCTCTAATGAGTGGAAATCTACCACTCATCAATGTGATAATTAACTAATGTTTTGATTTTTTATGCTTGTGTTGAATACCATTAAGAGAAATAAAGGGAAGACTATTTGTTTGTAAAAAAGAATTAATGATCTAGATTACATTACTTACTCTTTTGAAACTTTCTGCAGAGCCATTTAATTATTTTTCCTCCTCTGGTTATAACACTTATATCTTAGTGATCAACAACTTACATAATTCTGATTAGCTCATTTGGTAGAACTTCAACAAATATAGTAGAAAAGATTATTCTTTTCAGTTCATTCCGATCAGCTTCTCCTTTTATTTTTCAAATACTCTTATGAGGAAAAGCATATGGTTGTGAATCCATATTAGTGCAAGGACGCAAAAATGGTGTTTCTTTTAGGATTTAATCTAGACGACATGTTAGAAGACAAATCTTGTTTGGTATCATGGGATCATCAGAGAGAAAGTAACATGAAATATGTTGTGAACCAAACTGTGTACATGAGGGCCTATTGCTGGAAGGGGTGAATGAGTCTGATCCCTTTTAAGATTATCAGGCAGATTAAAATGTTGGAGAGTTTTATTTGGGATCCAGATCCCAGTATAAATTGGTAAAAGATGTCTAGGAGTTAACACACAAGAGTTGTGCATATTAAATAAAACTGTTTGTTCCTCTCTTCTTCTTCTAGAGTCTAATTGCTTCTTATTCCAATTCTTATCTCTATCTTAGTTACTTATTATTTCAATAGCTCCATTGTAATTCAATTGTTTGCATATTGCAGTTACGATTCTAAAGTTATAATCACAGTTCAATATACTTATTATTATAGTGAGGAATTTGGGTGAATTATAATTTAGATAGGATTGAAATTCAATGTGGCAAAGGGCCATTGGTTAATAATATGAGAATGAATTTATGTAATGCATATCGACAAATCAGTTCAATGCTTTCAATAGAGTTGAAGTTGCTCTATCATAGGATCATTTTTCGCATTCCCTAATCAGGAAGCTGGCCATCAACTTCATGTTGGTGATAATTCTAATTCACACACTCTTATTCAAGCCATAGGGTGTGACATGTCTATATGTTGTCTCATTCCTTGCTCTAGGTGAGATTACAATGCCATGGAATCTTTAATAATAGCTTTGACTTATTAATCAGGAGTAGAGAGCTTTACAGATTAAAGCGGAAAAATGGTGTGATTGAGCATTGGGTTTATTTCTCTGGCCATGTTCTTAGTGGAATTTTTTGACCCCCATCACTGCCGTTGGATGCATCTTTCAACTATGAATCCCGGTGAATGATTTGTTTTCTCTGACAAGGAGTTTTTTGCAATTAGCATAGAACTACTTATGTTTGGAAAGGAGATCTTTTCACGTGTAATTCACCATTACAGTTTATTGACAAACACGAGGTCATATGGAATGCAGATGAATGCACCAAGATGTTTGTTTGGTTCTGCTAGCCTTGGGGAGATTGCTATTTAAGCTAGTGGTTGTGACTCACTAGGCAATATCCTCAGCTCAACCAAACATTAATTCAGATGCATGACATGGAAGAGCTTACTGAGCATGAACAAGCCACGTAAGAAGTGTTCTGGGTATTCTTGGATGGAATGTTTTATGTGATAGGACGTGTTGGAGGAGCTAAATAAAAGTGGTTGAATTGTGTGGAGGAATATGATATGGAATTGGGAACATGGACTGAAATCCAAAACATGCCTCCTAATGCATATGGGAATGATACACATGCTACTTATGACAGCCACCAATGGAGGTTCTCCATATGTAGCATGTGTATCATTCCTATATGCATTAGGAGACATGTTTTGGATTTCAGTCCATGTTCTTGTTTCCAGATCATATTCTTCCTCACAAGTCAATCACTTAGATTTTGCTCCTCCAATGCCTCCTATCACATAAAACTTTCCATCCGTTAATACCCCATAACACTTTTTATGTGGCTAGTTGATACTCAATAAACTCTTCCATGTTCCTACATCTGAATTATAAAGTTCAGCTAAGTTAAGGATATTGTCTCATGAGTCACAACCACCAGCTAAAATAGAAATCTCCCTAAGGCTTGAAGAACCAAACAAACATCTTGGTGCATTCATTCACATTCCATATGACCATGTATTTGTCAATAAATTGTAACGATTAATGACATGTGACAAGATCTCCTTTCCAAACACAAGCAATTCTATGCTAACTGCAAAAAACTCCTTCTCAGAGAAAACAAATCATTCACGGGGATTCATAGTTGGAAGATGCATCCAACAACAGTGAAGGGGGTCAAATACATCTCATTCAAGAACTTGAAAGGAGAAATATACCCAATGCTCAATCACACCATTTGCCTCCGCAATCTGTAAAGTTCTCCACTGCTGATTAATGAGGGAAAGCTATTATTAAAGGTGCCATAGCACTCTAATATGACCTAGAGCAAAGAATGAGACAACACATAGAATGTCACGCCCAATGGCATGAATAAGAGTGTGTGAATCAGAATTATCCCAGCATGACACTGATGGCTAGCTTTCTGATAAGGGGATGCTGAAGAATTATCCAATGATAGAGTCACTACAACTCTGTTAAAAGCATTGTACTAATTTGCCTTGCACAAGTTCATTATCATATCATTAACTAAATGCCCTTTGCCATGCTGAATTTCAATCTTATCAAAATTATAATTCACTCAAATTTGTCACTATATTAATAAGAATATTGGAATGTGATTACATCATTAGAATCATAATTCCAATACTCAAACAATTGAATTACAATGGAAATATTGAAATAATAAGTAACTAAGATAGAGATAAGAATCAGGATGAGAAGTTCTTAGACTCTAGAAGAAGAAGAGAGAAGCAAACTTTTTTCTTCAATATGCATAACTCTTTTTTGTTAACTCCAAGACCTATTTAAGTAATTTATAGTTGGGTCTGGATCCCAAATAAAACTCCCCGACATTTTAATCTTCCCAATAATCCTAACTGGATCATTCTCATTCACCCCTTATAGCCATACGCTCTCATGTAGTTAGTTTGGTCGACAACATATTTCATGTTACTTTCTTTCTGATGATCCCATGATACCAAACAAGATTTGTCTTCTAATATTTCATCTGGATTCAATCCTAAAAGAAACAACATTTTCGTGTCCTTGCTCTGATCTAGATTCTCAACAATGTGTTTTTCCTCGCAAGAGGATTCAAAAAATGAAAGGAGAAGCTGATCAGAATGAACTGAAAAGAACAATATTTTCTACTGTATTTATTGAAAATATACCAAAGGAGCTTATCAGAATTATCAAAGCAGTTGATCACAACGATATACATCTTATAACCAAATGAGGAAAAAATAATTAAATTCCTCAGCAGAAAGTGCCAAAAGAGTAAGTAATGTAATCTAGATCATTAATTATTTTTATCAAATAAGTAGTCTTCCCTTTATTTCTTTTAATGGCATTCAACACAAGCGTAAAAGGTCAAAACATTAATTAATTAGCACCTCTCCATCCTTCCTGTCATGACCCCATTTCTTAGGTCATGATGGCACCTACTACGTCCAACCACTAGGTAAGACTAAACCCTTAATCTGGAGCCATAGTCAATGGGCTACCAATAGAAAGTCAATAACAAAAAGCATAAATCTTATAACCAAGGGAAGAAAGGGTAATCAATAGAAATTTAATACAAGGAACCATCCTAAAACCTCACATCAGTGAGTAATCAAGTGTATAATGAATGTAAGATTACCAGGCTTTTATAAATACAAAATGAGTACAAGATGTATCTGAATATAATAAAAACACTAAGCCTAGCCAAAACTAATGAAAATCTATAAATCCGAACGCGAGGAGCTCACCTTAGTATCTGAACTCCAAGTTGCTTCGCACCAATCCAATCAATAGTGAGAACCCAAACTATGATCTACAGGCAGCAAAAATGTTGTATGAGTACTGAAAATGGTATTTAGTAGGCATCGATCGATTGAGCTCAAAAGATAACACAATTATAAACAACCAATAATAAGAAAAACATGACACAAATAACTAAACATGAGATAACATGATATACAAGTTGTAAGGAACAAATCTAGGACACAAGAAATATGGACCTGAGTCAAGAACATACCTGGAATGCAAGCTAATAACCTAATCACAAGCTGACTTAATACAAATTCAACTACCCAGGTCAAGAAGACTAATAGCCACAATCTTATAACGCAAGCGTATTAGTTAACAGACCAATAACAACAGAGAATATAGTATAGTCAAACAATAACCTAACCGGACCCCATAAGCCCAAAAGGTACAAATCGCAGATATAACCCAACTAACCCCCATAAACTAGAGAGTGCAATCAACAAATAAGTATACTGGTAATAGGAGATGCATATGAATACATAATATGCGTTAGAAAAATCAGTAACCAATTGTATAGACCTACATCCCAATTGTGTGGGTGAGGTAGGACCCATGCAACTCCCTCATTGGGTACTATGGTACTCATGGCTAAAGGGGCTCAAAGGCAACACAATAAGTTGGGTTCAAATCGAGGTCTTATAACAAACCGACTCCATAGAGGATAAGAATATACCTTGAATCTGGGAATAGTAGGGATCAACTCCATAGAGGATCATGAGTAGAAAAATTCATACAGGAAAGTGCGTCGACGCTTGATAAGTGGTGGAATTCCACTCATTTGAGGCTCTTTTCATAGTTATTTTGGCTTGATTTAGTTTAGTATTAGTGCTTTTGATTTATTTTTGTTCATATTTTTAGGAAAAGGAAATGAAGAGTTTATTTACAAGAGTTGAAGAAACTAAGTGGAATTGAAGCAAGAAGAGGTCAATTGGAAGAAAGTTGAACTGGCAAAAGTTTGTTCATCGCAACCGCGTAAAGCAAAGGTCATGATCGCGTTACATAAGAAACTCAGATTTAGTGATCGCGTGGTCAGAGGTTGTGATCACGTGACCTAGTGACACTACTCATCACGACCACATGAGTTAGTTGTCGCGACCGCAAAGGGTAAAACACCAGGCACTTTGGAAGATTAGGAATTTCACCAAATTGATCTCAAAACCCTTTTTAAACTCATCAATATTCATTTTTTAATCTATCATTCGTTTTATGGAAAAATATAGAAAGGATTTCATCTTCTTAGATTAGACTCAGAGAGAAAAACTTGTAGATTTCAATTTGGGTAAAGATTTGAAGGTGAGTTGCCTTATAATTTTGTTGTAGATTTGAATATTGTGTTCTAATCAGTAAAATTTCTTATTCCTTTCTTCATTTCCTTGCTTTCAATTGATAGAATTGTAGGTGTAATTGTGTAATTAAGATTGGGGATTTGTGCTAGAAATAGATTCAGTCTAATACTTTTGTATGTGATTCCATGCTTTGGTGACTAGGGTTTAACAAAATTTTCATACATTAACCTATTATTTGAGAGTGCCGTCGTTAATCTAACTTCCAATCATTGTGGGTTGCTTGAAAGAGAATCAATAAAGTGGAAAATTAAGTTAATTATGATTTTTGGCTTTAATTCCTAAATTTGAGACCGAAAGGCGATAATTTAGGACTGCTTTGTTGAATGCTAAACTTGATAGCAAAAAGGGTTTAGATTAAGGTATTGTGTTGTATTACTGTTGAATACGATTATGACCGAAATGACATTTCATGAGAAAGAACTTTGAGCTCTAAAGGAGATAAGTGTTAATTGATGATGATATAGCCTACCTTTTATTGAGTTGCATGTGTTGAGGTGACAATGGATCTATCACGACCCAGGGGTACCCCCTAGACGTAACAAGGCACATTGAACCCCAAAAGGCACCATGTAAGCCACTTAGCATATCATAACATAAGCTTAGAACAATAAAGAGTAAAACACATTTTATGTCTTAAAAAGTTTTTCATAAAAGCAAAGCGGAAGTCTAGACTTGTCTCAATTAGCCATCTATTACAATCCTTGAACCAAATAGGGACACAACCCTTACAACATAGTCCAAAAGGAAAACTAGAAATGAAACTCAAAATGAAACATCCATCCTGGAATCATGAGGACTCAGCACAAGCTAGGAGAATAGTCGAATCCAAGCTTTAACCAATTGATGACCACCTTAAGAACCGGACCCTACACTTGGGAAAATGTAGGAAAATATGGGTTAGTATAAAAATGCACTAAGTATGATAGCCATGTATAAAAGACTTTAAAACACGCTAAAAGGGATATTTTAGTTGAAACCATGCTATATGCCAATTTTGAACATCATCATAGAGATAATTGGAAAACGTAACGCATAAACATAACTCATATATATACATCATCATAGCTTAAAGGATGACCACATAATCATAAGCATAACCTCTATCATAGACATAATGTAAACATTTAATCATCATGAGGCATAGTTCATATACATAGTCAATACTAAGAACTTCAAATCATAAAAGAACCATATCATAAGTAACCCTAAGTAATACTTGTGCAATGCAAGGATAAGATCCCATAATCCCATCCATACTAAGTACCACTTTTAGGCCACTATAATCATACTTACCATCCTTTGATCTCATCCTTAGTTTAATACCCTTAGATAAGGAAACATTCACCTTTAATAACTCATATCAAGGAAAACAACTCATAGCAACAATCCACATTAAGCATACATCATTTCATAGACCTTCATAACATAAGAGACACACACCATAACTACCCTCAAAGCCTACTTGTGCAAGGCATGAATAGGATCCCATACTGCCACCCATACTAAGTAGAGCTTCTTGAGTAGCCATAGTTCATAATCAATCATAGTGGGAATAAGCCTTAACCGACATAGACCATGTGAGCTAAACATGGAATCTAGTGTCTCTCACACCGAAAAGGGTTGTCCTACTTGCCTAAGGTTGAACCATAAAGTTAGCTTAGGTGGATCCACTAGCTAAAGACCTATGAGGGCACATAGTTACGGGACAAGGAGATTGCTACTAGATACCCCGCCTCAACTCACATGAGGGCATCCATCTCAAGAGATTGCTACTAGAAACCCCACCTCAACTCACGTGAGGGCTTCCATCTCATATCAATATCCACTCGGTGCTAAGCATTAATCCCACAGAGTACTTATTACATCATAACTTGAGTTTATTTTTTTATGGAAGAATGTATCAGCACTCAATACAACATCATTCATACGATAGTTCCTAGATTCAATAGGTGAGAATAGTCTTTCAACCTTAGAATCTTCATTATGTGAGAAAACCTTTCACATCATGTTCATTATGTGAGAAAACCTTTAACATCATGTTCGTTATGTGAGAAAACCTTTCACATCATGTCATCATCATTCATAGGTGTGTAATTTAGAATAGCCTTTCAATCAATACAACAACATTATCATAATCATAATCACTTTACGCTCAAAGTATTCTTAAAGCACATACATAAATCTTATAATCATGCATAATCGTCATACTTTTCCCTTCAAGGACCATAGATAATATTCCATCAACACATCTAGAATTACTACATTAGACATGGATAATAACATAATTCAATTAGCTCAACTACTACAAGTATAATCTCATAACATTTTTCTATAATCAACAAACCCACATCACAAGATCATAATTGAGTAATATGGAGTTTCATGGGTTCTTGGGGGAATTCATCATAAAAACCATAGGAAATAATCAATTAATACATAATATATCATAAATCAATCATTAGAAATGAATTTGAAAAGAATCCATGAGATTGAAGTTAAACCCTAACTTTTGGGATTTCTAGCTTTAAAATTAGGGGTTTTTTGAAGGGACTCCATGGATGAAGTCTATCCATAGATGAATTCTATCCATGGATGAAGAGCTACCATACCTTAGCTTTGAAATCCAATGAATTTGAGAAGAAAACCTTGTTCCTTCAACCCTAGCTTCAACTTCCTTCTTCTTCTTCCTTTTGGAACTTTCTAGAGAGAGAATCGTTGGAGAAGATGAACTCTTTTGGGATTTGATTTGGGTTTTGGGATTTCATGAGGTGAATAGGTGGTTAATGACTTAAAAAGGCTTATATAGGTCTATAAAACTAAGGAAAAATGACTTCACTTTAGAGAGTACTCTTGAACACTCATACCTCCTTGACGAAGGTTAACGAACTCTTCCACCTTAGCTTCCCTCAACTCTCCGGGAAAGAACCTATTAAGAAATGCCAATTTAAATGTTTCCCACTCTATGGGACCCGCTCCTACCGGCCTATTGTTCTTCCATTGAGTATACCATACTTGAGCAACACTCTTCAATTGGTAAGCGGCTAACTCCGCTTTCTCTACCAAAGTCACCCCCATAATGTCAAGTATTTTATAAACCTCTTCTACAAATTATTGAGGTTCCTCTCCCACTTTGGAGACATGAAACTCGGGAGGGTTCATTCTAGAAAAATCCCCAACCCTTGAAGCAGTCGAATTCACATTAACATTTACCAGAGCTACAATTTCTCTATTGGCTTGAGCCATCATGACTTAAGCCAACATTTAGATAGCCGACCTAAACTCCGCATTAGTAACATTCTCAACTAGAGGATCAACCGGAGCTTGGTTATCTTGAGGAGGAGCTCCTTTATTCACATTGTCACCCTCCATTCTTCTTGCGTAAGCCCTTCATGTATTCATATCCTGAAGACACACGGGAAGGGTTAGGAGAGGGACTTTATAGAGCTAAACTCTACGGCACGACTTAAGAATAATGAAAGAAGTGTATTTTTCCTAATAGTCTTGTAGCCTCTCATTCATAAATGTGGCGCGCTTCACATTATGAACAAGACTCTACTAGACGTGGCTCATGAGACATCATCCTAGAATCATTCTAAACCTTGTGCTCTGATTACCAAGTTTATCACGACCCAGGGGTAACCCCTAGACGTAACAAGGCACATAGAACCCCGAAAGGCACCATGTAAGCCACTTAGCATATCATAACATAAGCATAGAACAATAAAGAGTAAAACACATTTCAAGTCTTAAAAAGTTTTTCATAAAAGAAAAGCGGAAGTCTAGACTTGTCTCAATTAGCCATCTATTACAATCCTTGAATAAAATAGGGACACAACCTTTACAACATAGTCCGAAAGGAAAACTAGAAATGAAACTCAAAATAAAACATCCATCCTCGAATCATGAGGACTCACCACAAGCTAGGAGAATAGTCGAATCCAAGTTTTAACCAATTGATGACCGCCTTAAGAACCGGACCCTACACTTGAGAAAAATGTAGGAAAATATGGGTTAGTACCAAAATGCACTAAGTATGATAGCCATGCATAAAAGCCTTTAATACATTCCAAAAGGGACATTTTAGTTGATACCATGCTATATGCCAATTTTGAACATCATCATAGAGATAGTTGGAAAATGTAACTCATAAACATAACTCATGTATATACATCATCATAGCACAAAGGATGACCACATAATCATAAGCATAACCTCTATCATAGACATAATCTAAACATTTAATTATCATGAGGCATAGTTCATATACATAGTTAATACTTAGAACTTTATATCATAAGAGAACCATCTCATAAGTAACCCTAAGTCAGACTTGTGCAATGCATGGATAATATCCCATAATCCCATCCATACTAAGTACCATTTTTAGGCCACCATAATCATACTTACCATCCTTTGATCTCATCCTTATTTTAATACTCTTAGACAAGGAAACATTCACCTTTAATAACTCATATCAAGGAAAGTAACTCATAGCAACAATCCACATTAAGCATACATCATTTCATAGACCTTCATAACATAAGAGACACACACCATAACTACCCTCAAAGCCTACTTGTGCAATGAATGAATAGGATCCCATACTAAGTAGAGCTTATTGAGTAGCCATAGTTCATAATCAATCATAGTGGGGATAAGCCTTAACCGACATAGACCATGTGAGTTAAACATGGAATCTGGTATCTCCCACACCGAAAAGGGTTGTCCTACTTGCCTAAGGTAGAACCATTAACATAGCTTAGGTGGATCAACTACCTAAATACCTATGAGGGCACATAGTTACGGGACAAGGATATTGCTACTAGATACCCCACCTCAACTCACGTGAGGCCATCCATCTCAAGAGATTTCTACTAGAAACCCCACCTCAACTCACGTGAGGGCTTCCATCTCATATCAATATCCACTCGATGCTAAGCATTAATCCCACGTAGTACATATTACATCATAAGTTGAGTTCATTTTTTTTATGGAAGAATGTATCAACATTCAATCCAACATCATTCATCAGATAGCTCCTAGATTCAATAGGTGAGAATAGTGTTTCAACCTTAGAATCTTCATTATGTGAGAAAACCTTTCACAGCATGTTCATTATGTGAGAAAACCTTTCACATCATGTTCATTATGTGAGAATACCTTTCACATCATGTCATCATCATTCATAGGTGTTTAATTGAGAATAGTCTTTCAATCAACACAACAACATTATCATAATAATAATCACTTTACTCTCAAAGTGTTCTTAAAGCACATACATAAATCTCATAATAATGCATAATCGTCATACTTTGCCCTTCAAGGAGATCATATTCCATCAACACATCTAGAATTACTACATTAGACATGGATAATAACATAATTCAATTATCTCAACAACTATAAGTATAATCTCATAACATTCTTCTATAATCAACAAATCCACATTACAAGATCATAATTGAGTAATATGGGGTTTCATGGGTTCTTGGGAGAATTCAACATAAAAACATAGGAAATCATCAATTAATACATAATATATCATAAATCAATCATTAGAAATGAATTTGAAAGGAATTCATGAGATTGAAGTCAAACCCTAACTTTTGGGAATTCTAGCTTTGAAATTGCGGTTTTTGAAGGGACTCCATGGATGAAGTCTATCCATGGATGAAGATATACCATACCTTAGCTTTGAAATCCAATGACTTTTAGAAGAAAACCTTGTTCCTTCAACCCTAGCTTCAACTTCCTTCTTCTTGGAACTTTCTAGAGAGAGAATTGTTGGAGAAGATGAACTCCTTTGGGATTTGATTTGCGTTTTGGGATTTAATGAGGTGAATGGGGGGTTAATGAGTTAAAAAGTCTTATATAGGTGTATAAAATTAAGGCAAAATGACTTCACTTTGATAGGACTTAAAAAGGAAATACCCAAAACACCCCTCACTTTAAGTGAGCTGCCAGGTGCCACGAGGGGCCCCACTAGCCGTGGTCCTGACCATGAGTCGTGGTCCCACTCGTGGTCTTGAGGCAGTGGCTTGGCATCTTGTGCCTTTATCCCTCAAGCCCAAGGTAATCTCACGAGGGTCTCCATGAGCCGTGGAGCTAGCCACGAGCCGTGGTCCCTCTCGTGGACCTTGAGGCAGTGGCTAAGCCACTTGCTTGCCACCCTCACACACCCAACTCTCCTCCACAAGCCTTCCCACGAGTCGTGGTGGTGGTCGTGGTCACTAGGGTAGTGTCTAGGGGAGAGTGGACTTCCTAGGTCCTCTCCCTTGGCCCTTGTCCACCTCCTTGACTCTAACCCTCTCAATTAGCTCTAGTTTAGCCTAAAAACTTTTTGGGGTGTTACAGGATCATTGAATGAGTATTGAGTTCCAAAATTTCCAAAAATCCCAATTTTCCCTTGCTTGATATTCTCTTTGCCCATATCCTTTGTTTAGTTAGAAAAATCGTTCTTAATTTGATAGTTTTGTAAATTGTGTATTTAGGTTTAAACTTGTAGCTATTTATCCTGTCTCTTCGATTGCTAGAAAATTGTTTCATATGGGATTCGATCCCGACTCTTAGTTGGGAATTTTTATTGACGATAACCGCTTACTTTTTGAACATTTTTAGGGTAATTTAAGTGTTGTCAAAAATGGCATCGCTGTCGTGGAACAATTAGGCGTATTGAATTGAATTATGATTTCTAGTTTTCTTGTTTCGATATAGATTGTGAATAATGGCCTTTAATTTTTTTGTTTTGTTTCTATGGCTCTTTGTGATCATCCTATATTTGGGAGTGGTATTCCCTATACTGACCCATGGCCTTATAGTGAAACAGATGTGATAAGCCAATTTAAACTTAGTGTTGTGGATGAAATGCTCATTTGGGATAAGGGGTCCCTAATCCTTATTTCCCAAGAAAAGTAAAGGATTCACAAAATGCATCTAACTCGATGCTATGATATGGTCAACTTTGAGTTTGGACTTGCAACTCTTAGGGCTAAGGTGAGAGCCACTGTGGGGATGGAAATTCCTCCTTATCCAATGGATGGAAAGAGCGAAGAATAGTCTCACAACTTGCACCTTTCTTGGTGTGGTGAGACAGTTCAACTCAAGTTTGGTATTGAATTGTTGAAAGCCAATACAAGAACACAAGAAGGTATTGAGTTGGATATTGAAGCTATCTTGAGCATTTGAAACCAACCCAAACCAATAACAATCCAAGAAGCTAGAATAAATAATATGATACTACAGTTGCAAAAAAGCTAAAAGATCATAAATGTCAACTTTACTTCATGTGGAATCAAGGGTGTCACAAAATTGAGGACCAGCAATCATGAAAAGCAATGTTCAAGTGGCTTAGTAACTCTTTGAATCTTGCCCAAGGATCCAAATGGAAGAATGATTTGAAGTTGGGTAAGAAATTCAAGTCTTCAAAATTGAGAGATTGAACATTATTCTTGATACTCTCATGTACTCCACATGATCTTCAGAGTGAAAACGATCTTGAGTTGGTGAGAAGTTTCATTGCCTCAAAGTGAAAACATAAAAACACAAAGGGCGATGTACCCGACGTCGTGTCGAGACATTAAATAGTGCGCTTGATGAGAGGCAACCCATCAGTAGCGAAATAAGTTTAAATTCTAGTTTTTGATTTGTAGTTTAGAGTTGATTTTTGTTTTTTACTAACCCTCATAATTTCGAAGTTTGTGGTGGTATTTTGAATAGGTTTTGAATGCATAAAATTGATTGGGATTGAAGTTTGGGGTTAAAACACCTTCAAAAATAGGAGTTGGCACATTTTTGGACACCCAAGTGCACCTAAAAAATTGGGCGGATCACCCTTTTTGCACTGCCATCGCCCAAACGGACAATAGCTTCATCAAGTCTAGCACCAAGTTACTCATTGCAATCACAAGAACCTCTAGTCATGATCAGGATGCGTTAAAACCTCAGGTCCGTGATCGGGAGTGACTGGTGCCACATCTGCTAAAGGTAATACAACTTCTTGTCACGATCGCGAGGCGCAGGGTTGCGACCGTGATGACTCGCATGAAATTATGAAGGTAGCAGTTTCAAATCAAATTCATTTTACTAAATAACTTCTTAAAATGTCCCAAAAATTCCCCTCCTCTGTAAAATCAATTGCTTAGGTCATTTGGTTGGAAGAGTTCCATTTAAATTTTTTATCCTCACTTCAGGTATGATCTTTCCCTTTTTCTTGATTAGTTTTGAATTGGTAGGTAGTTTGAAAAAGGGTTGAATCTCGCCCTACATTGTCATCATTATTTGTGATTGAAAACTGATTTTTTTGTTGGGGTGTTGTTTAATGTTGCATCCTGAGTGTAATTTGAAAATTTAGGTGTTGAAGTGTTAAATTTCGTGTGAAAAAAGGCATTAGAAAAGGTTGCTAACAACGTGTTTGATGAAATCCCAATGTGATGTTTAATTTTCTTGAAGAATTGTTCGACACGATGGCAATGTCTCATCCCACGATCGTAATGTATTAAATTTTGAAATTCCATGATTGCGATGTCTAATCCGGTGATCGTGATAACTTGAAAAGGTGAGGCTCGATTGTGTAGGTCCATCTTGCAATTGCAATGAGTTATTTGCCTGGAAAAAATTTCTGCCAAAAATAGTAGTTTCGCCCCTATTCCCTGGACTGTTTTTTTCACTAACTTCGCTGGCCTAATTGTTTGATAATACATTATTTTATGTGCCTTTGCACTCATTTGACATTTTTGTATCTTTTATAGGTAGTTTATTTGTAAAAACATGGTCAACAATGTCAACCAAGTTGAGGAACAAATGCAAGAAAATGTTTTTGGGGATGATATCTTTCACCGTGAGCAGTTTGTGTTCGCTAAATGCGACCGATTGCATGAACTCCTCACGAAGAATATTACAAGGGAGAAGGGCCTTCTCTTGAAAAATATTCAAGAGCACATGCTATATTTCTATGGGAGATTGGAGGCCAGTGGATGGATGTGTTATGCAAATGAGCCTATCAAGGCTAACTACATAGTAGTTCGTGAGTTCAATGCCAATGCCGGTAAAACTGACTTCTCTGGTGACTTGGTAGTTGCAGTACAGGCCAAACTTGTTTGGTTTGACTCCACAAGGATCAGTAATTACTATGGTCTTTCTGATGCCGATAATGAAGTTCACACGGCAAGGGCAAGGGAAACGGCCAAGAATGGTTTGTGACACACTTTCACGGGGCCATAGGCCAAGGTGGATTGAGAATAACAACCAAATCGGCTCCTCAGAGTTTACTACTGAAGCCAAGACTTGGCTTTCCATCATTCATAGTAGGGTGATACCTTTGAGGAATGAGACCAATGTGTCTCTTGATCGAGCACTTTTGATTAGTACTATCATGGAGGGGATTCCTAGTAATGTAAGGCAAATTGTTGCGCAACGCATTCGGGAGGTTGTCTTGGAAGGTACAAATATTCTCTCTTACCCTTCTTTGATTACTTATCTATTCTTGATAGAGGAGGTGGAGCCACATGAGGGAGATAACATGAGTATCCCCGAAGGCCTTATCTATCCACCAAAAAAGAAGGGTCTAGGGCATGTAATAAAGAAAAGAAAGATTGATGTGCAAGATCAAATACTTTGGCACCTTCATTAAGGACAGTGCTTCACCTGGTTCAGACTTATCCCTCTGCCAACTGAGTTGCTACAGAAGGGACCACCGGCACTAGTCCACTCATCAAGACCAATTCAGGTTTTGTACACTCAGATACACTTACAGGTTCAGGAGTTGACTAAGAGTCTTCGTAAAAGGCCTGGAGAGAGCTTCTCGGCCTCAGGTAGTGTTACTTCTACCCTTTTTCACTCTAGTGCAAGATCAAAAGATTCTCAAGGATAGAATGGCGAAAATGGAGAAGAGGCAGAAAAAGATGAAATGGCATGTACGGAAGAAAAGCAAGTTTTTGAACAAAATGATGAGTACACTCCGGTAATTCTATGGGTCAGGAGATGAGGATGATGATGATCTTTGCATGGAGTCCCTCGTATTCTCTTTCGGATCCAGATAGCTTTTGTGATGAGTGATGATCTTTGTATGGACTCCCTCGTATTCTATTTTGATTGTGGTACTGTTCGAAGATAATTACATTTCAGTTGGGTGCCTCCCTTGTCGGTCATAGTTTGGATTGGTTTTGCATCTAGCTTGTTTTTATTATGGATTTTGTATAATGTTCCTTATCGGGTTTTTTGATATATTATGTTAAGTGGGTTTGTTTTATTTTATTTCTTGTAGTTCATAGCTTTTTTGTTTTTATTTTCAATAAATGTGATATGGATTGACGATGCCTGATGATGGATAGAGTGATGACTTTCTTAGGGGTAAATAATCAATTGCTTGTGAGTGTTTTATGGGTGTAGGATATGGTGAAGACTGAGTAGCTGACCTCGAATAGATGCATGAGTTTTCCAGATGAAGGATTGGTTGAGACTTTCTTAATGGATAAATCTTTATCTTTTTGGGAGGTTGTGGCTTGGATCGTACTAAGAACATAGTCACCCCTCCAATTTTGAAAGTTAAGCATGTTGTGAATGATTTGGTGACAAGTCTTACAATTCTTTTTGCAACTTTTGATTAATTAACAGTCTAAATGTTTGATGCCACTTGTATTTTGAAAATGAAATAAAATTTTAAACCATCTTAATTGATTTGCATGTCATGTGTGGTGAGTTGTTGATTAATGTCTTGTATTCTCTTTTGTCGTCTAGAACTTGCCCGGTTGGACTTGATTGAGTTTGGTTGGAGAAATGATCTTAGGCTTTCTTTGATGTTCTTGAAGTCCACTTGGCCTAAAAATCCCACCTTTGCAATAAATATACCCTTAGCTGTCTCATTTGAGACTTAACCTTTTTATTGGAAACCACATTACAAGCCTTGTCCTTTTTGAAAAACTAACTCTCTTTTGAACCCTTCCCTCCTTAAACTTGAGAATTGTGAAAGTTAGGCTAAAAACCTAAGTTGGGGGTGTTATGGGAAACTCATACATGAGATGCTTACAACACGAGGGCTTGATTAAAAAGGTTTGAGAATGGAGGAAAAATCTACAAAGAAAGAAAAAGTTGTGAAAAAGAAAGAAAGAAAGTGAATTATTAGACTTGAATCCTCCAGAAGTTGAAAAAATGTTTTGTGTGGGCATCTAGAATGGAAATCAGAAAGGATTGTGAAATGTGCATTGCGTTATAAAATAAAGAGAAAGTGGAAAAGTTGGTAAATGATGAGTTATTTTGTAAAGTTCAAGGATGGTGTAGTCACTTGTACCTAAATGATATCCTAACCTTCCCCATACATTAAAAGCTTAACAAAGTCCTTTGAGTTTTCCAACCGAATGAAGTTAAGTCAATTTTGATTGAAAATATGGGCAAGCCTATAGTGTGGCATTTGTGTTCGTGAGATATTTTTTTATGAGTATGAGTGTTTGCATTGTAGTCCTTTTTCTCTTCAATACTTTGTGAGTGTGTTGGGACATTTCTTTCCTTATGAGCGCATGTAAGTTGATAAAGTGCTGATTTTAAAAATTCCTAATTGAGTCAAGTGAGCATGAAAAAGACCTATCGAGTTGAGTCACTTCTTGAGTTTCAGTTGTTGTTACTTAATGATTCTTGGTTCTTGAAAATGTGCCATGAGCACGAGGGGAGTTATTTGTCCGAAATTTTTCATGTGGAGTATTTGTTAGTACCAACCAAAGCCATTTTCTTTGCGCTTGATAAAAAAAGAAGGTGAAATTGATTTATGGTGTGCATTAAAATGAGAGCCTTTTAATTCCGAATGAATCACAACCTTCTCAATCCAACGGATGAATAAATCCTACACTTTTTTCATTTTCTATTACCCTAACAACTAATCCCTCAACTCAATACACGCGCCTTCTTCCCAAAAGAAAGCCCCCACCACTTCTCATTCTCTCTTCCTCTCTTACGCCGCCGCTCCGCTTTTACTGGTTCCGGCAAAGCTCTATAGGCGGAACCCCCAATGTACCGCCATCTCCAGGGAGAAACACATGCCGCTTCACCCTCTCCGTCCTCTTCCCCTTCCATTTTCTCTCCCATTTCCTCCATACTCCACCCCATCTCCAGCGAAGACCACTAGTCTCCCCTTTCTCTTGCCTCTCTCCCCTTCCGCTCAGCTCTGCCTCTCTCTCCTTGCTCTCCGGCCATCTTCTCTTGCAAAATAGACCAACTGTAGAGCTCTTTCCACCAGTATCTACGACACCATAATGGTTGTAACTAGATCAATCGGAAGCTTCAAGACTCCATTGTGTTTTAAGATGGATCCTTAAAAGAATTGTCCCAGGTATGTCCCTCAAACCTAAGTACCACCTCTTCCCTCCAATTCTCTCTTTTTCGATTCGTTAAGTATGAGATTCATTGATTTAGTTCATCCATTACTATTTAAGTTTTTTAGCAATATTGTGTTGAAACTTTGATTCTTGAGAATTTGTATAATCGGTGTTCATCTATGACCAATGTGGTTTTCGTGATTTTGGCTCCATTCAAATGATGTTCTAATAATATATTAAATGTGTTGTTATTGATTTTTTTCCTTTGGAATTCGAGTTGATATAGTTTTACATGCTTTGTTTTTTGTTGATTCTCAAAATGCTTAAAAACACTACAAGTATTTGGTTATTTTAGGTAACTTTGATAAGTAATTCATTATATTGTGCTTCACTCTTCCATTCAATTCCATGGCATTGTTTGATTTAGAATAATTCCGCAATTTACGTTAATTGTGGTAAGGTTGTCACTTTTAAAAGAATGATTATGTGAAGATCTTGATATTTAGGTACTCTTTGATAACATTAATTAGCTGAATTCTTTCCTTTGGACCGTAAGAACATATTTGGAAGACTATCCATGTTATTTCTTCCTAATTGAATTTTAGTTTCACACATATATGATTTTTGCAAATTTCCATATCCTTTATTTTTTTTAATTATGCTTTACTAGTTTCTATTCATAAGCATGAGATTTACTCGTGCTATTCATGGTAAAATATAGCAAGATTAATTGATTTATTTTAGGCAGATTTCTTAACCTATTTATAGTAACACTGATTTAATTTTTGGCTTGGACTGATTTTGCTCATCGTAAGAAGGATAAGTTTTTCTTTGATTGATTTTTTTCGGATTGCTCTCATTAAGTCTATGATTGACTATAGTCTTTTATATTTAAGCATGGCCTACTGCTCTTCCTTTGGAGACTTTTTTACACTCTGGACATGAGAACACACTTTCACTTTATCACTTTAGCATACTCTCAAAAGCACTAAAGATTTTGGTGTATTACTCTTAGAAGTTTCTTTGTTTTGGCTATTACACGAGGTTGGACTTTAAGTTTTCAAATCATGTTTTGTGTTGATTAATAACTTATCTATGGAATCGGTTAGTAAATCTTAATAGAATGTGTTTAATTCTTGTATATAGTATAGTACTACTTTATGTTTTTTTGAACAAATTTATATTAACTTTAAATGATGCGCCCAAGTCAGTTTTATTTTCCTTTTGCCTAGTGTTGGATATGTTTCACCTTTTCATATCTTTTGATTGATATGTGAAGTCTTTATTTTGAAAATTTAGATTAGTAATTGTTATTATATTTGACTGTGTGAACATAACTGCCTGCAATATTTTTATGGTTTTAATATACAGTTTAAAGACATATTGAAGAGACCCCTTGGATGGGGTTTACCGAATGGAGTCAGCCTTGCTTATTTTTTTTTTCATTTGTATTACTTGTTACTTTTGACCTGTAATAATTATGTATCTAACCTCTACTCTCTGTATATAATAAATATATGGGGACTATCTAAGGGGGAGGGGAACTAACGTGCTACTTGTGTTTATCTTCTATCCTTATGTGTGTTTGTACTAGATAAATATGCCTACGTGTGTTAACTATTTGAACATATGAAATCATGTGCCATTATTGTTATGCTAGGACCCAATTTTAAATTATAATTTAAAGGCAATTTCAGGGCATGCAGACTTAATTAAGAGAACTCCTTCCTATTGTTATTATCATGAATATTACCTAATATTGTTTACTTTCACATATATTATTCAAAGAAAAAATGTCTACTATCAGCATATTAATTGCTTGTTCTTTGCATGGCTTAATGGTCCACTACCAATGTGTAATCAAGTCCTGCTTACATATATTTTTATAAGTATGAAAATGTGCCACTACTGCTTCTTGCTAAAAACCTTTGATAAATCTATATCCTGCTCCCCTCATTCGAATAGCAAATCAACTTGTTGTTGTGTTATTAAAATAGTCTAAAAGCCTAACTAGTTACAACGTACTCTTTGTTTGGTTTCATGATTTAGGATTCTCGTTTTTATTTGTATCACATCATATTTAAAATGGTCTTTGTCAAGTTTTGAGAATTATTCGGTATAAAACCATGTATATATGTATTATGTAATATATTTAACATGTTAATTAATTAGATATTGTTTTAATATGTCGCTATTGAACAATTTTCAGTATATTAATTCATATCGACATCATACCTATAATTTTTAATGCATTATAAAAAGCTAGCATGCTAATAACTAATATTGTCATAAATGTCTTTCTTTTTGTACAAAAAGCCTATTAGAATTGTCCTTATTGTCTTGCATTGCTTCCACATTATTCAAGTTTTGCACTATGACTTATATATTTGATTATGCACACACAACTCTATCATGATCCTTTAATACTTATTTGTGTTTTCAAGCATGCTAAATAATTAAATTAGAGATCAATTTGAGACGTTACATGCTAAGTATCTGTCCTACCCGTTTTGCTTGACGCTTAGGGTTTAATTAGGAATCTTATGATTTGTTTAAGTCTAAAACATACCATTTAGTTAGACCAATGCCTCTTGGGCATTAAGTTGGGATGCAAGACACCTTTTAGGACGTCTAGTTTTATGATTTCTTTAGTTCGCTTTAGGATCTAAATAATAAATGAACTTAGGATGGGGTAGGGGTAGATAGGCCCTTTCAAAAATGATGTAAGTTGACTCAAGCAGAAAATAATAAACTCTAACTTTTCATCCGACTAATAAGTCAGACGCTGATCCGAGAAGGATAGTTTTAGGTTTAAGTTTAATTTTTCTTTTTTTTTCTATTTATTGTTTGTATTTATTTGGGGTGATAATTAATTAAAATAATAGTCCTCCCACATCTTTGTATTGATTTTGTCTTCTTGATTATCTTCTCTATTTATGTTTTCATATTTAGTTCTGCCTTGTCTTATATTTATTTTCTCTATCTCTATCACTTAGTTTAATTAACTAATTAATGAATAAATAGTGACCTTACTTGCCACATGTATAACCCTCATATAAATGTATGAGATACGACTAGGACCCACATTTTTGGACCTCGAAAGGTGTTTAACACCTCCTGTTTGAGGTAATTTGAACCCTTACCCGATCACTGGTTCATTGACCCTTAAATATTAATTTAGTATTAATTAGGTTCCCTAACGCATCTTTAATTCGTTAGGTGGCAACTCTCTTTTATTAAATCCTAAAAGAGTTGCCACGTTGTTGCACAGCCCGTTTTGCGAAAAATGGGGTGTGATAACATGGTGACGCTGATGGGAATAATCCTTAAAGAGTTTTCACGTCATTACAAACCTGTTTTGCAAAAAATGGGGCGCGACCCTTAGTCTTTATATTGTTTTCAAAGTCTACTTGTACATATTTTGTATTCGTAAAATTCTTGTACTCTTATTTTGATTAGACAGTTGATTATTAAGTGATGGACGGTCTTGGGAGAGTTCCTTATATTACATTTATGTTGATTACCCTTTCTTTGCTTGGTTATAAGCTTTATGTTTCTTGTTATCGACTTCTGCTTGGTAGCCCGTTTCCTATGACTCAAGGTTAAGGGTTAGGCTTACCTATTGGTTAGGTGTAGCAGGTGCCATCATGAACCGAGAAATTGCATCATGATTAGTTAGTATCAGAGCTATAGGTTAACCAAAATCATTGGTATGAGATAAAATGTGTAGTAGAGTCATGCAGATTAGTGCGGAGAACTCATATCCTATCTTTGGGAGACTATAGGGCATTTTGAGGAAATTCTATCTTTGACTCCTTATTGTGTCCTTTCGCTTTGATTAACCTCTAAAACAACCTCTTTAGAATCTACTCTCTCTTAGATGGATAGCACAAGGTACTTGATGGACGTGGATGGAGCATCAATACATTCCATCATAGTTTCAGGTCATGGTCGGGTTAGAAGGCCTTAGTCGGGCCTAAACATTGAGGTCAAAGGCATTCTTCAGCATTTAGAGTTTTTCGGGTCAGCCCAAGCTTTGACCTGATCATTGACTACCTCGATTCCTCGAGATTCAGTGTTAGTAGGTTTGCGCTTCTTCGAGAGTACACCACAGACATGTGCGGTTCTTGGTGCGCCAGGTGCTTCTCAGGGAAGAGTTGGGCTTAATGGTCCCCATAGGTTTCATCGTCTGTTTTTGAGTATGTGATGGGATTTCTAGAGTGGGATAGGCTTAGTCCCACATTGTTTCCTTCATATTGAGAATTGAGTCAGGGGTTCATCGAAGGGTTAGCCTTGCCACTCTGGTTGATTTTAGAGCATCTGATATAAGTGGGATCTGGTCACGATCCAAGATAGCCCCTAGGCGTAACATGGCGTATAGGACCCCGAGAGGCCCCATACAAGCCACTTAGCATTCATAACATAAGAAATAGAAATCAAGAGAGTTAAAAGACAATTTCAATGTATCAAAGTTTTATAAAACTAAAGCGGAAGTCTAAAACATCAGTCTCATAACCATCTAGTACATAAGAATGAATTTGGGCCTAGCACGTACATCATGTCCAAAACTTAAAATAAATAAGAACTAAAGACAATGGAGATCCGGTTCTTGAAGCATGAGGGCTCACCAAAGCTTGGAATCTCGTCAACGAACTCTAGCCATGAAACTGGGAACCCTAACTGTCGGACCCTACATTTGGGGAAATGTAGGCAAGAGAATGTGTTAGTACAAAATATGTACCAAGTATGATAGCCATGCATAAAACATATGTAATCATGCTTAAAGAGAAATACGTTCACAAGATGCAATGACCAAGCTAAACATGAGATAAGAGTTAGAAAACATGAGTCATAAAACATGGTCAATGCACATAGTCATCATCTTAAACTTGCATGAGATACTTCCTTGAAGTAACTTTAGTTCATCATATCTTTCTTGTGGGAAGTAGCCATAACCGACATATAAGACCATGAAATCTATCATCATGGAATCCGGTGTCTCCCACACCAAAAAGAGTTGTCCTACTTGCCACGGTAAGGACCATGAACTTCTAGCTATTGTGGATCCACTAGCTAAAGTCTATCTAGACAATCCTATGTTGGCACATAGTTTATGGGACATGGGTAATCACCACTTGTCCACTTGGTTCTATGCTTAACTTCCATGAAATAGTTCTTATTCTTATTCATCTTAGCTGTTAAAAGAGCATGGGTAATCACCTCTTGTCCTTACATTAGGTTACTTGGGTAATCGCCTCTTGTCATTCAATTAGAGATCATGGGTAATCGCCTCTTGCCTCATATAGAGGGCATGGATAATCGCCTCTTGCCTCAACATTATAATAACTCCTTAACATTGGTTCATTTTAGGTGAGAAGACCTTTCAACCCTATGAACCCTTCTTATGTGAGAAAACCTTTCACAATCATGCTTTCATGTGTGTATGAGAAATCCATTCAACAACACAACAATAACAGCATCATTGATACTTCACTCTCAAAGCATCCTTAAAACATTTACATCATTTCATAATAACATGCATAATTCCATAATTCACCTTTCATAGTTCAAAACCAACTTTCATGCATCAATATCTAGAAAACATGGGTTATACATGGGTTCATGGAAATTCATCATAAATTCATGTAATTCTATCGATTCGTGCTTGATTTCATAAAATCTTATTTCATAATCCAAAACCAACATTTATTATCATAACTTGGAAAACATGGGAATTAAATGGGTTCATGGGGGATCATCATAAAAACATGAGATTAACTCAATTCATGCATAAAAGATCATAAATCCATCAATTAAATCAATAATCAAGAGAATCCCACAACATAGAAGAAAACCCAAACTCAATTGAGGATTTTTATCTTCGAAAATAGGAGAATTTGGGAACTCTATGAATGGAAGGAATCCATGAATGAAAACTATCATACCTCAATGCCAATTTCCTAACTTCAATGGAGGAATTTGAGACTTGACTTGAAACCCTAGGTTGAATCCTTCTTCTTCAAGCTTTTCTAGAGAAAGAGAAATATTTTGAGAGGAAGACTTGTTCTTCTTTTGTAAATTTGAGAGAATGACTTGAATGGGTTGATTTTGGGGTTAAAATCACTTATATAGGGGTCTAGGTAAGGGAAAAATGATATAGTATCTAGATAAAATAATTTAAAAAAGACCCAAGTGACCCTGACTTACAGCTGACGGAAGCTCTTAGATGGAGGGCTTCACGAGCCGGCTAGGGTTCCATGAGCCGTCTGGGAAGTCGTGGTCCCTAGACCAGTGGCTAGGCCAGTCCTGCCTCCTCTACATGCCCACCTTCGCGGGCCGTCTAGCCCTTCACGGGCTGTCTGGGGGCTCCTGGGAGGAGGCTAGCCTAGAGGTGGGTTCTACCTCCCTTTCACGGCCACCACTACGGGCCGTGTGGCTCACCAGGAGCTGTTTAAGGGCTCGTGGGAGGGGACCCCCTCTTGGCCAAACACTGGAAGGCAGCCACAAGCACCACCACGAGCCGAGGTTCCCTCCAGAGCCCGTCTGGGCTCTCATACATGGGCTGGTGACCTTCCACTTGGCTCCTTTTCTAGATTTCTAATTTCTGAGGTGTTACAGATCTACCTTTCCCGAAGTTGTTACCCATGTGAAGGCCATGGAGTAGGCGTGTCTTCAGGCTTAAACCGATAGTAGTAGGATGCCCCACCATCATTCTGATAGTGAAAATATTTGACTTTGAGGTGGGTACAAATTAAGTTAGGGTCATCTCCTTTCTCGACCTATCAGGTCTATGCTATGGGCATGTAAGGTTCTAGGGGGCTATTGTAACACCACGGAAAATTTTTGAGCTAAGACTCGAACCCTTCTTCATTGTGAGTAGATTTTTACCGAGGAATTTAAATTTTCTTAAGTGTTAAGGTCACTAGATGTAGCACTTTGAGTTCAAAAAAGAACTAAAGAGAATTCATTCAAGTCATTCGTAAGTTCTTTTAAGTGTCGGGTCAACTTGAAATGACCATAACTTTTAGCACAGGATGAGTTAAAAACCCATAAGAAATCGAATGAAATAACTTTGAGTCCTCTTTCCAACGCCACCAAGTTTTCTAAATTTTGAGTTTGGATGAGGGAGATATGCCCGTTTGAAGTCAGCATGTCCAGTTAAGGAAATTTTACCCGAATTAGTGAGGGGTATTTTTGTCTTTTCCTTACCCCATCAGCTTTAAACATTTTTAGTAATATTTTACGGGTCTAAACTGATTTGGGTCAGTTTTCACAATCCTAAAATACGCTTAGGGTTTAGAAATAAGTTTAAGAAGAGGAAAAGAGGATAAAAGGAAGAACGATCAAGATTCTTACAAAGCTTTGCGGATTTCCACCAAAAATTTGATTCTTTCGAGGTATGTGAGTTCTCATAGTGTTGGGTTCGTTCACCCATACGCCAATCATGTGATTTTATCTGTAATTTCATTCTTGAGGTTGAATGATTTGAGTTATTGATGAGTTTTCTTGAAGTTTCATTCTTAAATAATTTACGATGATTTTGATGAGTTCTTGAGATAAATGTGATGAGTTTGAGGGTTGTTTTGAGTAAATTTTTGTGTACTTATGTTGGGTATTTGAATCTAAGTGAGTTTGGAAGAAATCATTCGATTGTAGGCGAATTAGGACCTGAAATCGAGAAGAAAAATTCGTCAAAACCTTCTGGGGAGAGGCTGGGGCGTCGCGCCCTAGATGCGCCAAGAAGGCTGGGCGGTGTTCCTGCAGTGCGCCACAAACCAGACTCTGTCAGTGGAGGGCTTGCGTGGCACGCCAGGGATGCGCCAGGAGCGTCAACCCACTTTTCCTTTCGTCCTTCGATCAATACTTGTTCCTTTGAGTCGAGCTTTCATTCCTTTCTTAATCCTAGCGATCTAAACTACATTTAATCAGCATGAGATCCTTCATATCATGAATCATAACTATTGAATTCATAATTCAAATTCAAGAAAGAATTAAGAGTAGAGTTCAAGAAAGTCTTTGAGTTAAATTATGAATCCATTGAGATCAACTATCGATTTGAGCTAAGTTTTGAGGAAATAAGTATGAAAATGAGAAGAGTCGTACACATGAGTCATGAGTTCTATATTGTTATTTAGACCCCTGTGTCGAGTCGTTCATGCCCTTAAATTCTGCATGAACTCCATAAATTGAGTATCTTTGAGAGGAGTAGTATCTTCAACTTCTAAGTTCTTGAGTATTGAGTTCCTAATCCTTTTGAGATTATAATCCTAATTATGGGACTACTACATTTTACCCATGAAGGTCCTTTAGTTGAGTTGTTCATGCCCATAATTCCACATGAACCCTATGAGTTGAGCATTCTTGAGATGAGTAGTGTCATTGAGTCCTTGAGTTCAGGAGTTATCGAGTTCTGAGTATTGAGTCCTATATATGGTTATTGAAACCCATGAATTGAGTCGTTCACGTCCATAATTCGGCATGAACTCTATTTTGAGAAGTCTTTTACAATTCTTTATAATTTGTTTTAAGACTTGAGTATGAGGATGAGGAGAGTTGAGTTTCATTTTTTTCAAAATGAATATATGAGAACTAAGTATTCCCAAGAGTAAATGTTTTTACATTAAAACGAGAGGAAACATCGATTTCCAAATGAGTTCATGAGGTGTTGTGCATATAATCTCTTTTAAGAGAAACCTTTCGAATAATAATCTCAAAGTTTGAGGATGTTGAAATATTTCTTTAAACATATGATCATGAGTTATATTATTGGGAGTAGTATTAAGCACCGATATAGGGTAGAGTTTAGTCAACTCGCAGCCCTCATAAACCATGTATGCCAACATGGGTAGAAAGGGTCATACTTTTTAGATGATTCCTTATTGCTTTTTAAGCATAGCTTAGTGGATCCACTTAGTTGAGGATGACTTATACTTTTTCAAGGTATAGGACAGTTCTGGCAGCGTGGGCAAGACGTTGTATCATCACATAGCTCATAGTGATGGTTGTCGGTTAGAGAATCTACCAAATAAGAGTTATTATTGTATTTTTACATATAATTGAGTTGTTATTGTATTTTTACATACAATTGAGTTATTATCTACTGTTTTAAAAGCTTTCCATATATTGCATCTTCTATTGTCGCTTTATCCTTGAGTATCTTGAGTTGAGTATCTTGAGTTCAGTATCTTGAGTTGAATATCTTCAGTTGAGTATCATTGAGTTGAGTATCTTGAGCGAAGTATCTTCGAGTTGAGTAACTTACCTTTGAGTTGAGTATCTTATCCTTGAGTTGAGTATCCTATCCTTGAGTGGAGTTTGAGTTGAGTTGAGTGAGTTTGAGAAGAGGTAAGTATGTTTCTTTTTTATTAGTTCAAGCTTATGTTTATGCTTTAGAATTCCCCTTACATTCTTGTACATTCAATGTACTAACGCTATTTGTCCTGCATCTTTTTATGATGCAGATACAGGTATTCAGGGTTACCAACAGATGCTCCATTGAGACCACTTGCAGTTCAAGTTAGCTTTGGTGAGCCTCCTTGCTTTTGGAGGGTTCCACTTTTCTTCCTGTTGTTAGGATGTCGTGGGTCTTTTCCCGATAATCCTTCTGTAATAGTAGAGGCTTCATAGATAGTTTAAAGGTTGAGGAGTCTATCATTATTTCCTTTGTTGTTGTAATGCTTTAAGTTCATGGGGCTTTTAACTAATACTTGTTAAATTATGTTCAAACGATTATTGGAATTGAGTTTAAATTAAGTTTTTTTAAAGTTATTTCTGCATCATGACTTTTCATTTTGCTCGAGTAAATCTTCCGCTGATTAATGAGCTAAGCCAAGGGTTCGCTTGGGAAACAGTAATGGTTCTCGAGTGCCAGTTACGTCCAGGGTGTAGGCTCAGGGCATGTCAGCTATGAGGTTGGTCATGGTACCTATGGAAGGCAAAGCTCCAGTCAAACTTCTTACGGTGATCATCTTGGATCTACAAGTGTTGGGTCTCATATTTCTCCACTTGGGTCTTTTTAGCAGGTTACTCTTGGTGATGATTTCTATGAGTATGGTGAGGTAGGTCACTATGTCAGAGATTATCATAGAGTCTGCTGTAGTTTTCTAGGGGTGGTTCAAAGCTTCGCAGATGTACTTAGGGTAGTTCATCGAGTCTATCATATCGAGCTTCAAACTTAAAGGGTTTCTATGATTGTGGAGAGTTTGACCACTAGTAAAAAGAGTTCCCCCATATGGAAGTTGATCTTCCAAGCATTGCCAGCATATGATATTCCCTAGGCTATAGTGGATGGATTTTGTCGTATCAGTGGAGTTCATGGTCATCAGCTTAGACTTTGTCCCCAACGTGGGACCATGATGAGAGGTATTTATCTATGTCAATCTGGTGGGTCTATGGCACCTTTAGTCAGAGGTGATGCCTTTGGTGTTGGTTGTTCTACTTCAGGTTTTCAGGCTAAGGTCCAGCACGATCCATTATATGCTTTTATGGGCTGATCAAAGGCCGAGGCTCCAGGTGTTCCTTCTTTTGTTGTGATTTTGTGGTCATATCTTTTTCTTCTTATTTTGTGTAATTTGGGGTTTTCATGCCCATACGGGTTCATTTGGCTTGTTATGACATCTTAATTTGAGGATTGTGTATGTTATTTATATCATGTAGTTGATTTTTCTAGTATTTGATCGACTAGACCATGTTTCTTCGATTGGGAGAAGTGGTTCAGTAGCTCATTATGCCTTTGCATTAGTGGTTTTGTTGTAATGGTGGTCTTGGGATTACTGGTTTCCTTTTTTACCACCCTTCTTATGTTTTCTCACTATGATGCCAATCCTTGTTGATAGGTGGCTAGACGAGCTTTGCCCGATTGACATTTGTGTGTTGTGGGCCCTAGTTGTGTTAGGAAGTTGCCTTAGTTGTATGTCATCCTTTTTAGTAGTAGTTTGGAGATTGCTAGCTGTCAGAGTTGTGTAAGGGGTAGTTTATCCTTTTGTAGTTTTTTGGTAGTCCTTGTTAGCCGCTTACTTCTTTTGCCTTCTGCTTATTATCGGTTGTGAAGTTGTGTTTTTGCTCGTTTGGTCTTTTTGGATATTTCTTCATTTGGGTAGTATTTGGAGTTTGGTTATGGCTAGCCAAAAGTCAGAGGTATGATTCCTTATTGTACCTTGTTGCTGCTTTCATTGTTTCTCACTGGGTGTGTTGATAGCTTTCAAGGTTGTTATGTGATTTAGAGTTGGAGTTGTAGTGTTCATCGATGGCTTAAGACTCTAGATGCTGTTGGAAAATGGAAATTTGTTATCAAGGTTCATCTTTATGATGGGTCAAAGTAGTTTGTGGAACCCATGATTTGGTTCTTATTTAGGATAAGGTTTGCTTTCATCATGCTTGATAGCTTGCATTGTTTGTGATGGGAGTTGGTACACTTGGGCCACTATTGTCCACCTGACTATGTTGATCCAGCGTCTACCTGTTTGGTTTCCCTTTGACTGGGGTGGTTGGTTCAGATTTGCGGTAGGAGAGTTTGTGGGATCATGGTGTCAGTTTTTTCAGAAGTTACCTTGCTTGGAGTAGCTCATTGGAGCCGGGCTTAGTGTAGCCTTACCGTTTGTAGGATGGTCATCTTTTGGATTAGTGTGGATAGCTTCAGAAGGTTGTGTCTTAGCTTGATTTTGAGAGTTAGGAATGAATTTTTGTCTTTGCCTTGGGCTGAGTTCCTTGTTTTGGCATATGTCACTCCTCGATGTTCAGGTAGAACACATAGTTTTCCCGAGGTTTGGGTTGTGTGGGTTTGTAGGTAGGTTTCATATGGTGCTAGAGATGTCAAGGATAGCTAAGGATCAATAAAACGCTCTTGATTGTTACAAGATGTTGGATTTGGAGCATAAGGTAAGTATTTCAATTAGTGAGTTGGGTTGCTTTTGCCATTTTCCTATGTTTGCTAAATTTGGTTGTTTCACTGTGGTGTTGGTTTTCTTAGAAGAATATGGTGCTTTAAGGCAAGTTCGGTTCTAATGGAAGCAAGTTGGAGCCCAAAAAGGAATTGAAGAAGTTTTGGGAGTTTTGAAGTGGACTTAAAGATTTTCCTCTTAGCCTAAGTTTCAAGTTGGCATTCTTCAATTCTAGAGGGTGTCGATGGGTTTTTCGGAGCATGCGAACCTTGTATCCTCGTCTTTCCATGGCTTTCAGCTATAATTGTCCTTCTACTTTTGCGAAGTAAGTCATTTAGTAGCTGATATTGTAATGACACTCTAGGTCATTTCTTCAATATTTTGATATTTTAGGCGTTTAGAGCTTTCCTTTAGCGAGCCCAAGTCGTTTATGACTTGCTAGGACTGTTAGTTTGATCACCCGGTCATTCATTTTTGCTTTGTGCAAGTTTCCGCATTTTGGAGTTTTTGAAACTTGAATAGTTTATTTCAGTTAAATGTTCAAGAATACGGCATGAGAATGTAATTCTAATGGTTTCATTAGCTCCGAAAGGGTCATTTTAGGATAGGTTCATGGTTGGTTTGGGCCTCGAGGCTTCTGGTGCGAGTTTGTGCCGTTAGACGTTTTAATTTTGAAGCTTACGCCAAAGTTTGACTTTGGTAAATATTCTTGGTAAACATGCTCGGATAAGATTTTTGTAAGCACAGTTAGCTTTGTAATGTTGATTCATGAACAACCCTTCTTGTAGTTCCGGAGGCTTCTAATTTAATTTAGAGACTCTTTGTGGATTTTGACTAAATATGGAGCTTGAGTGTGTGACCCACTTTTTAATTAAACTATGTCATATGGAAGTTTTGATGGTTTCGTTGAGTCTGGTTTGCAAAATTTAGTGGAGTAGCATATCTGGTTTATTTTCATCGGGTCCTGCATTAATCTGAGGGTCCTTTCAAAGATTTTGAAAAATAACAAAATATGGTGTTGCTAGTGCATACTTTTAGCGACCAAAATTTAGGCTTTTAGCGACTGAGTTTGACTTATAGTGACTAGATTGCTGCTTCTTAAATCCCCAATATTCAGCTTCAACCTCATTTTCAGCATGAGATTATTTTAGCTATAGAGCTTCAATTGAGTTGATTTAAGTTGTATTGGTTTGGGTTTTTGCATGGGTACGTGTTGGAGTGATAAGGGAAGCTTGAAAGTTTTCTTTTTGAGATAATTTCTCCCTAAAGGGGATACCTAAGCTTCATTTTTGAGTTAGAATAGTGATTTTATTGCATGGGTAGTTTTAGCACATTTCTAAGCTCGGGTTATGCCCATTTTTAGGGCACAAGTTGCTTGAGCTATTTTCAACTTGTGACAGAATCAATTTTAGGATTCTCGGCGCGGGTTTTACATTCTTATTTTGACTCGATTTTGGGTCTGTTTCTTACTATTGTGAAAGTAGTGTCTAAACATTTATAATGACATTGTGATTAATAATTTGATAGAATGGCATTGTTCAGAGGCATTTCATAAGTGGATAGCTCATGTACGGTGGATTCATAGAGCGTGTGATCGACTTTGAGGTAGGCTTCAGTCTATTTTCTTTATTGAGCTTTTTAGATAATGTATAGTATAGATTGCATGTGATTTACTATTATATTTGTTGGGTATTAGTTCCACTACTATTCATTCTATCTTATCTTTATTTCGTAGGAGATTCGGTCATTTGTGGGTGTCGAGATCCTTAGTTTAGGCTTAGAACGTCTTTTTTGGTATAGATTAGCATGTTTATCCTTGTTACTTTAGATACTTATGGCCTTAGGCTAGGTTTGAGCATTAGATGCCTTAGACTGTGTTTTATCGCCCTTGTAGTTTTGAATTGATCCCTCTAGGGCTTGCATTGGGTTGTTCATCTTGTGTTGGTGCTTGAGACTTTGGTGGCTTGTCATAGCCATAGGTTGGCACTAGCTATGCTCGGTCATGGACTGGAGCGATATGATTGCGATAAGGTGTTGTCCCTTGAGTTTTTCTCCCCATTTGATTTACTCGGTAGCTTTTATTAGTCCCTTTTCCCGTTGTTTAGTGGTAGGTTTGCAATGATCCTTTAATCATTAACTATATTGGTTGGCCCGAGGCCGTGTTTTCTGACCAGTTGGATCCCAGGTTAGTACTCTCCTCCTTGGTAGCGTGGTTTTATTGGACTAATTTTTATTTTACTGCTAGTGCCTTGTTTGTTCATTCTCACATGTTTTGTGGTACAATCCTGGCTCGTGTATTGGCTCATCATTATCATTCACGGAGAAATAGTGTCTTCACTCAGATTTTCTTCTACACTAGCTTTGAAGGGAGTCGTGCCACCTGGATCACTAGATTTACTTATTTTAAGAATTATGCGGCGTTATTGACGTGCTCCTTTTCTACTCGGGACTTTAGAGGCTTCTAGTATGTGCTTAGTTCTTACTTTACTAGCCACCGCGTGGATGCCCTTTCTCGTATCATTTTGGCTACTCATGGTGCTCGCGTAGTTGATCCCTACTAATTAAAGGTCTGGTCTTATCCTTTATGGAGTAGATTTGTTGTATGACCTGGATTCGGTCTTATCTATGTAAAACACAAATCAACCTAATCCTTACTTAAATATCTCTTTAAAGCAAATTTGGGATTTACAGTTTAACCACAATTTCTCTTTCGAGAAAACTACAACAATCAAACCTAAATTGCTCGCATTAATACTAACCTACTTCAATTGATCTCTTTCAAGCATCAATCAAAGATCTATAGAAGGATTAAGTTTGCAGCCTTAACCCATGAATTAATCACATGCTAAATAACTCAAATCCATGAATGTACAACAGTAAAATAGAGCAAGACACAAGACCTACTAAATTAAATCAACAACCAACTCCATAATCACACACCTAGATTTGAGGTTTTATCCAATCATCATAAGAAGAAAAGAAATTATACCAATGATGTTTTCATCCATTAATGTGTTGATGATAAGCAATAATATTCAACACCTACTTCTATTTCAACCCTCAATTGTCAATTAGAAGAGTTGTTCAAAAACCCCCAAACTAAGAGAAAGGGTAAAAATTTAAAAACCTCAATAAAAACTCTGATAGATGAATTCTTCAAAAGATAAAATCCAAGATCCATTTTCTCTCTCCTTTGGGCTATATATAATTTCCCCAAAAGTTAGTCTGAAATTCCATACGCGACTTGTTCGGTGACGTTAGTCGGGCTCACTTTTGTGATTCATGGATCACCATTTCCTCTTCAGCTAGCCCTTCATTTACTTTAACCTTCAGGTGTTTGAACCTCAGTTGGCGAACTCGATCGAGTCGGCCTTTCACATTCGGCAAATCGTCGATTACATCCTTGTTCACCCATTCAGCCCTCAATTTAACTCAAGAGTATGTCACCTTCGGCGATAGAACTTCTAGCTCACCCAATAACTTTGGAGAATTTCCAATTTCACTTTTGTTTGCCAACTAGCATTGAATATTTTCAAACATAAACACTGTCACTTTGGGCGAGGTGCGACCTTTTGGGAGATCCACCCTTTTGGTTAGGCGACTACTAGCTTAAAGTTTACATTCTTTTCAATGTTTTGGCCTCTTTTTCATAGATTCATCCTTGCCTTTTCCTTTAGCCTTCATAGGTGTAAAACATCAACACATCATCAAAGTAGGACATCAATAGGCATTGAGGACACAAATTGTGCAACTGAAAAGTCCTCAAATGAGTGGAAATCTTCCACTCATCAACGTGCTAATTAACTAATGTTTTGACCTTTAACGCTTGTGTTGAAAGCGAATAAGAGAAATAAAGGGAAGAGTACTTGTTCTTAAAATAGAATTAATGATCAACATTACATTACTTACTCTTTTGGCACTTTCTGCTGAGGCATTTAATTATTTTTTCCTTCTTTGGTTATAAGACCTCATCTCAACAATCAACTGCTTTCAAAATTCAGATAAGCTCCTTTGGTAGAATTTCAATAAATATAGTAGAAAATTATTATTTTTAGTTCATTCCGATCAACTTCTCCTTTCATTTTTTAAATCCTCTTGTGAGGAAAAGCATATGGTTGAGAACCCAGATCAGAGCAAAGCCAAGAAAATGGTGTTTCTTTTAGGATTGAATCCAGACAATATGTTAGAAGACAAATCTTGTTTGGTATCATGGGATCATCAGAGAAAAAGTAACATGAAATATCTTGTGAACCAAACTGACTACTTGAGGGTCTATTGCTAGAAGGGGTGAATGATACTGATCCATTTAAGATTAATGCGCATATTAAAATATTGGGAAGTTTTATTTGGGATCCAGAACCAATTATAAATTGGTTAAATAGGTCTTGGAGTTAACACAAAAAGAGATATGCACATTTAACAACATTGTTTGTTCCTCTCTTCTTCTTCTTCTAGAGTCTAAAAGCTTCTCATCCAAATTCTTATCTCTATCTTAGTTACTTATTATTTCAATATTTCCATTGTAATTCAATTGTTTTAGTATAACAATTATGATACTAAAGGTGTAATCACATTCCGATATTATTATTAATATACTAAGGAATTTGAGTGAATTATATTTTTGATAGGATTGAAAATCAGCGTGGCAAAGGGCCATTTGTTAATGATATGAGAATGAACTTGTGTAATGCATATTGACAAATCAGTTCATTGCTTTCAACAGAGTTGAAGTGGCTCTATCATTGGATAATTCTTCAGCATCCCGTGATTAGTAAGCTGGCCATCAGCGTCATGTTGGGGATTATTCTGACTCACACTCTCTTATTGATGTCATTTGGCGTGACATGTATATATGTTGTCTCATTCTTCGATCTAGGTGAGATTACAGTGCCATAGAATCTTGAATCATAGCTTTCACACATTAATCAGGAGCAGAGAGCTTTTACAGATTGCGGCGGAAAAATGGTGTTATTGAGCATTAGGTTTATTTCTCCTGTCAGGTTCTTGAATGGGATGTTTTTGACACCCATCGTTGTCGTTGGATGTATATGACAACTATGAATCCCCATGAATTATTTGTTTTCTCTAACAAGTAGTTTTTTTGCAATTAGCATAGAACTACTTGTGTTTGGAAAGGAGATCTTGTCACATGTCAATCACCGTTATAGTTTATTCACAAACACGTGGTCATATGGAATGCAGATGACTGCACTAAGATGTTTGTTTGGTTTTTCTACCCTTGGGGAGATTTCTACTTTAGTTGGTGGTTGTGACTAACTAGGGAATATCCTCAACTAAGCTGAACTTTATAATTCAGAGGCAGGAACATGGAAGAGTTCATTGAGCATGAACAAGCCAAATAAGAAGTGTTCTTGGGTATTCATGAATGGAAAGTTTTATGTGATAGGAGGTGTTGGAGGAGTTAAATCAAAGTTGTTGACTTGGGTGGAGGAATGTGATCCGTAAATGAGAACATGGAGTGAAATCCAAAACATGTCTCCTAATGCATATAAGAATGATACACATGCTACATATAGAGAATCTTCTTTGGTGGCTTTCATAAGTAATTAATTGTATGATGGTGATTATGGTAACATGGAGGTAAGGAAGTATGAAAAGCAAAGTAAAGTATGGGTAACCAAAGGACAACTCCCTGAAAGAGCAGCTTCTATGTATGGTTAGGGTTTAGCTTTTTGAGCTTGTGGTGATAAGTTACTTGTAATTGGAGGGCACAAGGATGCAAGTGCATAATATATTGAAGTGAATTCATGTTTTCTAAGTGAAGGGGCACTACAATGAAAATTTCTTGGCTGAAAGCGATCTAGATTGCATAACAACACAATTATACAAAAATCTACTAGATTGGTTTCGGCTAATCAAGTTCCATCATATTTCCCCTTCACTTGGAACACATGAATTCACTTCAATATATTCGGCACCTGCTTCCCTATGCCCTCAAATTACAAGTAATTTATCACCAAAAGCTAGAAAAACCAAACCCCATACATCCGTAGGAGTTTCTCTTTCAGGTAGTTGTCCTACGAATATCCATACTTTACTTTGCTTGTCATACTTCCTCACCTCCATGTAACAATACTCAGCAGCATACAATTCATTATTTACGAAAACCACCAAATGAAGTGATCCATATTGTAGCATGTGTATCATTCCTATCTTCATTAGGAAACATGTTTTGGATTTCAGTCCACGCTCTTATTTCCAAATCATATTCGTCCACATAAGTCAACCACTTTGATTTAGCTCCTCCAATACCTCTTATCACATAAAACATTCCAACCAAGAATACCCCAGAACACTTCTTACGTGTCGTGTTCTTGCTTAGTAAGCTTCCATGTTGATGCCTCCAAATTATAAAGTTCAACTGAGTTGAGAATAGTGCCTCGTGAGTCACAACAACCAGCTAAAATAGAAATCTCCCCAAGGCTAGCAGAACCAAACAAACATCTTGGTGCATTCATATGCATTTCATATGACCACGTGTTTGTCAATAAACTGTAATGGTGAATGACAGGTGACAAGATCTCCTTTCCAATCACAAGCAATTTTTTGCCAACTGCCAAAAACTCCTTGTCAAAAACATAAAGCATTCACATGGATTCATAGTTGGAAAATGCATCCAACGATGATGATGAGGGTCGAAAACATCTCATTCAAGAACCTATCAGGAGAAATAAACCTGATGTGCAATCACACCATTTTGCTGCCAAAATCATTAAAGCTCTCCGCTCCTAATTAATGAGTGAAATATATGATTCAAGATGCCGTGGCATTGTAATCTCACATATAGCAAAGAATGAGAACTAATATAGACATGTCACACCCAATGGCATGAATAATAGTGTGCGAATATGAATTATCCCTAGCATGACGTTGATGGCCAGCTTGCTAATCAGGAGATGCGGAAGAATTATCCAATGATAGAGCCACTTCAACTATGTTGAAAGTATTGTACTTATTTGCTGATATGAATTTCACAAGTTCATTCTCATATCATTAACCAATGGCCCTTTAACATGCTGAATTTCAATTCTATCAAAATTATAATTCACCCAAAATCCTCACTATATTAATAAGAATATTGGAATCTGATTACCAATTTAGAATCGTAATTGCAATATTTAGACAATTGAATTATAATGGAAATATTAAAATAATAAGTAACTAAGATAGAGATAAGAATTGGGATGAGTAGCTTTCAGACTCTAGAAGAAGAAGAGAGGAGCAACCAATTTTCTTCAATATGCATAACTCTTTTGTGTTAACTCCAAGACCTATTTAACCAATTTATAATTGGGTCTAGATCCCAAATAGAACTCTCCAACAGTTTAATCGGCCCAATAATCTTAAATGGATTAGTCTCATTTAACTGTTCTAGACAAACGCCCTCATATAGTCAGTATAGTTCACAACATATTTCATGTTACTTTCTTTCTGATGATCCTATGATATCAAACAAGATCTATCTTCTAACATGTCGTAGGATTCAATCCAAAAATAAACACCATTTTCGCGGCCTTTCTCTGATCTGGATTCTCAACCATGTGCTTTACCTCACAAGATGATTTAAAAAATGAAAGGAGAAGCTGATCAGAATGAACTGAAAAGAACAATCTTTTCTACTATATTTAGTGAAATTCTACCAAAGGTGTCCCGCCCCGAGGCTACCCCTTAGACGTAAAACGGGACCTAGGATCACGAGTGACCCCAAGCTAACCCTGAGTCTGACATATAGCAAGCATACTAAAGAAATAACAGAGTAAATCATGTTTTATGCGGAAGCTAAAAACACTGGATATATGAAATGGGGAAAAACCCCACTAGTCTGAATATATAAATCATAATAAGAGTTAAGTGATGACTGAAACAATACTTAACAACTCTAGCTTAATCTACCACTATGTCTGTAAAACCTCTAACTGAGTTTAGTAGCAATGAAATGCCCCAAGCTAACTCTAACAAAACTGAACACTCAAAGTAAAGACTAAAATAAAATGCATGTCTATTGTCCTCAAGATATGAGGACTCGCCACTGAAGTTGTTGAAGTCAAATCAAGAATCGATCTAAGCGTGATCTGGAAGCTGAGTGCCTGAACCTACATCATGAAACGATGTAGCACAAAGTATGCGTTAGTACTTGGAATGTACTGAGTCTGCAAGATATAGATACTATGCTGAACAGTGATATAACTAAGAAATATAATAATGAATATGGAAATAGACAGTACGGAAGTGTAACTGAAATCTGAGCTAAATGCAATGACCAAATACTAATCATGTAACTAATATGCTGAAGTGAATGCTAATAACCTAGTCAATGCAATAAGAGTATGACTGTGGGAGCTACTATTAACCGACATAAACCACGTGAGCTGAACGTGGAGTCTGATGTATACGCCCCATCGAGAGGATCCAATATACCTTGTCAGGGGTATAAAGGCATGACTATGGCGTTGTCACAACTCAGGGGTACCCACTAGATGTAACATGGCGTACAAGACCCTGAGAGGCCTCATACAAGACACTTAGCTTTCATAGTCAAGATAATAGAAAATCGACGAGATTTAAAACATTTTCAACATAACTAAAGTTTTTAATTGCAAAGCAGAAGTCTAAAACACTTGTCTCAAAAACCATCCAATACAATAGAATCTAGGGACATAGCCCGTAAATAAATGTTCAAAACTCAAATGAAAAGAACATAAGAAAAGTAGTGGTCAAATCCTCGAATGAATGAGAACTCACCAATCTTCAACTCTTCCTCTACTATAGATCCTAGCCACGGGGATGAGAATCGGGAACGTCGGACCCTACATTTGGATAAGAAATGTAGGCAAGAGTATGCGTTAGTACAAAAATATACTAAATATGAAATCTGGCATAAACATAACATAAACTTTAAAAAACATAAGTCATAAAGCATAAACAATGCACATCATAGATCATCTCAACATGTAAGGGATACTTCTTGAAGTAACCTCTATTTATCCTTAGTCAAGACATGGGTAACCACCCCTAGTCTTACTCATCATGGAAGGAAAACTCAAGCAAAAAGTCAAGCTCATCACCTAACATAACATATCATAGCTCATCTTTTAAGGACATGGGGATTCACCTCTTGCCTTCTTAATGAGGGTCATGGGTAGTCGCCTCCTGCCCTTTTCAATTTGGGATCATGGGTAATCGCCTCTTGCCTTTTACATCATGTGACATGGGTATTCACCTCTTGTCTTTCTATCATATGACATGGGTACTCGCCTCTTGTATTTTATTTAGGATCATGGGTATTCGCCTCTAGTCCTACTCTAAGGAATATGGGTAATCTCCTCTTATTCTTCTCATTAGAGGTCATGGGTAATCGCCTCTAGCCTCATCATTTTCATAGTTCCTTAGCTTAGATTTATTTTAGGTGAGAAATCATTTCAACCTAGAATCATTCAATGTGAGAAAGCCTTTCACATTCGTACATAAGAAATCATGTGGGAAAATCCCTTCCACAACAATCACATCAATAATCAACAATTAATTACATATGCTTCACTCTCAAAGCAATTCTTATCATAAATCATCACATATGCTTCAATCTCAAAGAAATTCATATTGTATTTTATTTATCCTATAAGAGTACACATAAATCCATAAATTCTCCTTTCATAGAGTAAAACCTATTTTTATTCAATTTCTTCTTAGAACACGGGTTAAGCAATTGTACATGGAATTTCATCATAAAAAGCATAGAATCCTCTCAATTCATGCATAATCAATCATAATTCAATCAATTGAATCAATATTCATAAAGACCCATTACTTACAACAAAACCCTAACTCAAATTGGTGAATTTCTACTTTTCAATTGGAGAACTTAGGGGCTCCATGGATGCAAGGATTCCATGGATGAAAGGCTATCATACCTTTCTATCAAAGCCCACAAACTATTAGATAATGGAGACTTGACCTTGAGCCCTAGCTTCAACCCTTCTTCTTTGGAGAGGAAGAACCCAATTTCTTTTGGTGAATTTAAGAGAATGACTTGAATGGGTATGTTTTGGGGTTAAAATCACTTATATAGGGGTCCTAGGCATGGGTAAAATGACGTAGTATTATTTTAAAGAAATTTGGAAAAGACCCAAAATCCCCTAAACTTACAGCTGACTACACCCCTACACACCACCCTTCACGAGCCGTCAAGGACTTCACGGCCCGTGGAGGCAGTCGTGGTTCTCAACCAGTGGCTTGGAAATCCTGCCCTAAAGTCCACTCTCGTCACGACTCACTCCACGAGCCGTCAAGTGGCTCGTGTGTAGGGTCACCATTTAGGCAGTCACTGCCTCCCCTTTCACTAGCCTCACCGCGTCCCGTGTTTCCCTCCACGAGCCATCTAGGTCCTCGGGGGAGGGGAGTATTCCTTGGCTCAACTCTGTGAGCCACCACGCGCTACACCACGCCTCGTGGTGCCCTTCACGACACGTCTGGGCCTTTGTGAAGGGTGCTCAGGCTCAGTCCATGGATTGTGACCTCTCACTTGGCTCCCTTGCTTAGTCTATTAGATTCTGAGGTGTTACATTATCTCTCCCTTGGGAACATTCATCCTCGAATGGGATTCTACTCATCTCATGAAAGAAAAGAACCTAAAACTAGCAGCCCATCATGCATGCAATCACATAAATGCACATATCTGAGGAGGAAACATCAACTCCAAGCTAAAACTTACTCATATCATCATATCATGAAATCCATATGCAACTCATAATCAAATGCATATATCCAAGAAGGAAACATCAACTCCAAGCTAAAGCATGTTCAAAACAGCATATCATGTAGTCTATATGCAGTTCATACTCAAATGGAAATAAACATATAGAAATCAATCAAGTTGACTCATTTTCTCAAAACTTAAGCTTTTCATGAACATGCATAATAAGGAATCATGGGAATATCTAAGATACATGATACCACAAGATTAAACCATGAGGAACTCAATACCTCAAGCTAGAATAGGAGTAGAAGGAAAAAAATGAGGATATCAGGACATCATATCGGCCTCGGCCTCCCAAGTAGCACCCTCAACTAAATGATTCCTCCACAACACTTTCACGTAAGCAACTTCTTTGTTTCTCAACTTCTTGACTTGCCGGTCTAAAATCTCTACCGGAACTTCTTCATAAGAAAGATTTTCCTTAACTCCCAAACCTTCTAAGGGAACTATAGATGTCGAATCTCCAAAATATTTCTTTAACATAGAGAAAGGGAAAACCAGATGCACCGATGCCAACTCATTAGGCAATTCAAGTTCATAAGCAACCTTACCAACACGTCTCAAAATCTGATATGGGCCTACATAACGGGGACTAAGCTTCCATTTCTTACCAAATCTCATTACACCCTTCATGGGTGATATTTTCAAGTAAATCCAATCATGAATATCAAACTCAAGATCTCTTTTTCTACCATCGGCATATGACTTTTGTAGACTTTGGGCTGTCCTCAACCCTTCTCTAATAAGACGGACTTTCTCCATAGACTCATGAACTAAATCGGGTCCTATCAAGGCAACTTCACCCACCTCAAACCAACCTATAGGAGATCTACACCTCCTACCATAGAGAGCCTCAAATGGAGCCATACCAATACTGGAGTGATAGCTATTATTATAGGCAAACTTAATCAAGGGCAAGTGATCATCCCAATTGCCCTTAAAATCGATGACACATGGTTTCATCATATCTTCCAAAGTTTGGATAGTACGCTCTGCTTGCCCATCGGTTTGGGGATGAAAAGCCATGCTAAGATTAACACGACTACCAAGGACCTTTTGGAATGATTTTCAAAAATTTAGAAGTGAATTGGGTACCTCGATCGGAGATAATGGACAAGGGAATTCCATGCAACCTCACCAGTTACCTCAAATATAACTTAGCATAATCTTCAACCGAATAAGAAACTTTGACAGGAATGAAATGAGACAATTTCGTCATTCGATCTACTATAACCCAAATCGAATCATATGGTCGTCGTGTACGAGGCAACCTTACTATGAACTCCATATTCAAATCTTCCCACTTTCAAGTAGGAATGCTAATATCTTGGGACAAACCTCCCAGTTTCTGATGCTCGACTTTCACTTGTTGACAATTAGGACATTTAGCCACAAATTGCTAATATCCTTCTTCATCTCATTCCACCAATAGATTTCCCACAAATCACTGTACATCTTGGTGGCTCCCGGGTGAATGGAATACCGAGAACTATGGGCTTCTGACAAGATTTATTCCCTCAAGTCATCAATATTAGGAACACACAAATGACCTTGATATCCAAGTACTCTATCTCCCCATTGGGAGAAGGCCTCAATGGACTTCTTAAGCACCGCTTCCTTCAGTTCTACTATGGTCGGATCAAGACATTGCTTCGATTTCACATCCGTCACAAAAGACGATTCCGAACCATTTTGAACCACAACACCACTCTTGGTGGAGTCCATTAACCGAATACCCAATCAGGCCAATCTATGTACATCTCATACCAATTCTTTTCTATCATCCTCAATATGAGCAACACTACCCATAGATAACCGACTAAGGGCATCCGTCACCACATTCACCTTACCGGGGTGATAGAGGACACTCATGTCATAATCCTTCAACAACTCAAGCCACCTTATCTGATGAAGATTTATATCCTTTTGGTTAAACACATATTGCGAACTCTTGTGGTCGGTAAAAACATCAACATGAACTCCATACAAATAATGCCTCCAAATATTTAAGGCAAAAACAACCGCCGCTAGTTCAAGGTCATAGGTAGGATAATTCTTCTCATGAATCTTAAGTTGCCTTGAAGTATAGGTAATAACTTTCCCATTTTTCTTAAGCACACATCCTAACCTGATTTTTGAGGCATCACAATAAACAACAAAACCATTCGTCCCTTTCGGTAAGGTCAACACTGGAGTGGAAGTAAGTCTATCCTTCAATTCCTGAAAACTCTTCTCACATGCTTCGGACCATATAAACTTAACCTTCTTTTGAGTCAATGCTTTGAAAGGAGAGGCAATCGAAGAAAACCCCTCAACAAACCTTCTGTAGTAACCAATTAATTCCAAGAAACTTCTAATGTCTGAAGGGGATAGAGGTTTAGGCCAACTCTTGACCGCATCCGTCTTCTTAGGATCTACCTCAATACCCTTGCTCAAAACAATGTGACCAAGAAAGGCCACAGACCTTAACCAAAACTCACATTTGCTAAACTTTGCAAAGAGTTGTTGGCCCTTGAGAATTTGCAACACAATCCTCAAATGATTGATATGATCATCCTTGCTTCTCGAATAAATCAATATATCATCAATGAACACAATCACGAACATGTCAAGGTATTGTCTAAACATCCCTATTCATCAAATCCATAAATGCCGCCGGAGCATTAGTGAAACCAAACGACATTACCAAAAACTCAAAATGACCTAACCGGGTTTTAAAGGTCGTTTTTGGAATATCATCTTCCTTCACCCTCAATTGGTGATAACCCGACCGGAGGTCAATCTTGGAAAGTAACTCGCCCCTTGGAGTTCATCAAACAAGTTATCTATCCTTGGAAGAGGATACTTATTCTTAATGGTCACCTTATTCAATTGCCGGTAGTCAATACACATACGAAGGGAACCATCCCTCTTTTTAAAAAACAAAATTGGAGCACCCCACGGAGAGATACTCAGTCGAATGAAACCCTTATCCAACAAATTTTTCAATTGCTCTTTTAATTCCTTAAGTTCTACCGGAGCCATTCGGTAAGGAGGAATAAAGATAGGTTGCATATCTGGGAGGAGGTCAATACTGAAGTCTATTTCCCTTTCGGAAGGAATACTGGGTAAATCATCTGGGAACACTTTTAGAAACTCATTAACCACGGGGACCGACTCAAGAGTAGGGGTTTCGGGATCCATATCCCCCACCCTAACTATACGGTAAATGTAGCCCTTAGAAATCATATTTCTAGCTTCAATACAAGAAATAAACCGACCCTTCGGCATAGAATTTCCCCCCTTCCACTCTAGGACATGCTCATTTGGAAACTGAAACTTGACTACATGGGTTCTACAATCAATAGAAGCATAACATGAGTGCAACCAATCAATCCCAAGTATGACATCAAAATCTAACATATCAAGCTCTACCAAATCAACAAGAGTAACTCTATGGGACAAAGAGACGGGATATTTTCTATAGACCCTCTTAACCACAATAGAATCACAAACAGGAGTAGAGATCGAAAATGGATCTAATAACACATCCGGAAGGACATCAAACCTCATAGCCACATATGGCGTCACAAAAGACAAGGTAGCACCGGGAGTTGGAAGACTTTCAACATACCGGTAACCACATCAAGAGAACCCTCTTGTTCACTGATAGAACGTATCAAGTACACCTCATCCAATTCTAGGTGTAAATGATCGTTAGTCAGTATAAAACCCAACTAAGAGTTGGGGTCGAACCCATAGGGAGTGGTACGTGTCTAAAATTAAATTATGAAATTATAAAGTGGTCTATTCGGCTATAGGAATGAAATTTATCGAAAATACATGTAAACAAGTCTAAGGGGTGACAACGAATGTCAGATGGGGGATTTTGGATAGTCAACTATCAGCTACAACACAAGCAAAACAGGGGAAATATCAATATAGAGGGGAAGTCTCGGGATGTGATCGTTTATAAGCTAATTACGCTATATGGGTAATTGAAATTTAACAATAACTTTATGAAATATTGTGGGTAGGATGGACTTTAAATGCAATAATTTTCTCTGGAACAACTATTACGGTTCAGGTGATTTCTTTTGAACATCAACAAGCTTACTAAGATAACCTGCCCACAAATTTAAACCATCCACTCTCTCGAGCTGAACCTGTATCAACCCAATACCCATAAATCATTAATCAAAAGCTTTGGGTCCAAAACTTCTCTCTCAAGAAAGCCAAGAACTCAAAATTAGAATTGCATGTACAACTACAATTCATAGATTAAAACTCAGCTTATGATTAAACCCACATTAAAACAGCAATTTCATCGTCACACAACAATACCCATAAGGTAATTAGACAAATAAACACATGATCACACCCCAAGAATTGGGGTTTTAGCTACACATCATAAAAATAGAGAAACGATTACCAAATACATTAGCCATGATCTGGGTAAAGGTTCCCAAGTCTTTACAATGGTCCAAACTGAGTAATTTCAAAAACCCACTTGCAAATCTTCAAGTTTGAGCCTCCAAAGCTTCAAAGTCTACAATGGAACTCAAAAGCTAAAAGAAAACTCTACTGAATGATCGCATGATACTAAATCATCGTTTCAAATTTCAATTTATAGTTGCCCAATTTTTGGCCTGAACAGCCATTAGGCGAGATAAGTCGGACATCGCCGAACAAGTCGGCGATCCGCCAATTATCCTCTTCCATCCCCATTTTGCATTGGCCTTCAGCATCTCAGGTCCTGTAACTTTGGGCGATCAAATTTGTTGTCGTGGAACCGATCGGCGATCCACCGAATACCCATTTCTGTCGCCAATTTGGTTCTTCCCTAGGGCTGGCATGCTGGAACTTTGGGAGAGCTAAAGAGCCACTTGGTGGTGTGCTGAGTGGTCGCGATCGCCAGGATTGCTTTTTCTTCACTTCTTCAACTTTTTAGTTCCCTTTTGTTCGGTCATGTCCTTGCCTTGCTCCTTAGCCTTCATAGCTGCAAATCAACACTTTAACATCATTTTAGAGCATAAAATAGGCATTTGAGGACACTTAAGCTATCAAAACAAAACCCAACTGAGTCGAAATCTCGGACTCATCAACACCCCCAACTTAAACTTTTGCTTGTCCTCAAGTAAAACTCAAGATTAATCAGTTCAACAAGGATGTCTACAAACAGTGTTGCATAAGATTCAATATAAATACGCACAACAAGGTTCAAATTACTCATACAATGATCAATTGTGCACTGAAAGTTTCAAATTGTGACTCACCATCATCAAGAGTACTCAAGCTCACAATGCTTGCTTCAAATGAAAGTTCAAGCTCAACAAAGGTATTCAAATGCCCTCACAACAAAGATGATTCCATATCCACACAAAATTTCTCTATAATTTAAATCCCCGGAATCACATACAACTCTCACACTCACAAAGATGAACACATGCATGACTCCACCCATAGGCTTGCCCTTATTTTCCAATCAACATTCATTTCAGCTCACTCAAGATAAAAAAGGTCTTTTTAAGGCTTGTAATGAGGCTGAGTGCGAAGGTATGGAAATTTAGGCTTAGTGGCTTCTAAGTATGGCTTGAAAATCATTTTCTCCTTTTCCTTCTCATTCAAACATGATCATAATCCACCCCATTTTTCAACTAGACATGAATCACCGGATACCCCATTTCTTTTGCTATTTTCACTACTTTATTTCACAACTTTTTTTCTTTTTCAGTCTTTTCTTTTTCTTCTTCTTTTTTCTCTTTTCTTTTCTTTCTTTATATATGGGGGGTTCCATTATTTTTCCAAACAATCCAACTAGGGGGAATATTTCTCACTTCTTGACTTTCCTTCTCTCTCACCACACCTCAACTTAGGCTTTTGGCCTAAGTTGGCTATTCAAACAAACCATACTTCATGAAAGTTATGGGTGAAGGGATAAAGATAGGTCATAATTGTTCAAGCTTCTTCCAAGAAAAGGGGTAAGGCTCAATGGGTTACAAAACAAGATTCACACTTCTCACAAGGGTGGCCACAAAAGAGGTATATTTTCAAATAGGCTCACTCTTCAAAAAAATTGTCTAAGATCATGTCTATCGCTTGCCTCACTCAATTAATCGGACCAACGGGGCAAATTCTAGGTGTCATCATGCACAATGTTTAAAGAGACCTCACCACACAAGGCATTGATACAATTATCAAACAAGACTCCACACTTTCTAGCTAGTGTGCAATGTTCATCACAATAGATTCCTTCGACAATCAGCTAGTCACAACGAGATGCTAAAAGTTCACATATTGCCTATGTAACTTCGTTTGCCTCATCGTAGCCGCACATTCATTTTGTTCTATTAATAGCACTATCCAAGTCATCGGTATTGACCACGACCGACATTCAAACTTACACAAAAACAGCCATAATCACACACAAAAGACGTGGCAAAATTTTAAAATTTGGTTCGAAACCATTTTCTATCAAAACAATCGGCCAGAAGCTAAGAACATCCGCAATACCACAACCAAGATATATACCAACCCATAAGCTCAATATTCACAAAAACAACATCAGAACAAAACCAATATTTACAATATAGTCACAGGAGGTAGGTATGGAAATACCTCACTCCACCAAACAAAATATACAGTTGTCCTTAAATGCAACTAAAAATAAACATAGTGTGAAAAGTAACAGAGAAGAGGCAAAGAGAATCATCCTGCCAGGCTAGGCCTATGGTGAAGTATGCATATCCACAGCTCCCTCTGTCTGGGCATCAGTGCCCGGTATCACATTATCCTTGGCTCCACTGGAACCCACAATAGTAGTATCTCTCAGAGAGGCCTGTCTAGTTATCTCGTACATGGCACCCTCCAGGTCAACCAAGTCCTCATAAACAGCCTCATTTGGATCACCGAGCTGCTCCTCATCAATCTCAGACTCAGACTCACCAGTAGCATCATCAGCTCTAACCTCATCTCCAGTCGTAGTAGCCGGAGGCACATCTAAACAGGCTGGAATATCTACACTCGGGTCATCTGGGATCTCCACCGTCCCAAATAGCGAGGTAAAATAGGTGGAATTCAGCTTGTCCACATCCTTTCTCAGCCCATTAATGTCGGCCTTCAAAGTTGTCACCTCCTCAGAAACTCTCTATCCTCTCTCACATACCTCTACCCTCACCGTAAGGGATCAATCGAAGCACTGAGAGGTGTCAATGCAGCACCAATGGCTCTCTCGATCATCCCAGGAACAGCGGCCTCTAGCCGGGAGGCACGCGTATCAGCAGACTGGGCTAGATGCCCCATCTTATAAAACATCGCTTGGGTGATCAGAGGTCGGGATGCAGAAGTAGCAGCTGTAATAGATCTATGGAGAGGGGGAGCCACAGAAGTATCTGGAGTATCGAAAGGAGTGGAGCTAGAAGTATGTGAAGGCCTGGTGGCCTGAGTAGGCAAGACTGCCTCTACAGGTAGTGTGTCAATATCAACCTTTGGGGATGTGTCCACCGGGGCTGCCCTCCTCCTGTCAGCCTCATCTCTCTAGTACTCAGCCTCAATATGCCAGATTTCAGTAGAGGAGGTAGGTGTTACCTCCACATCCATCTTCTCATCTCTGGGGACACGAGCCCGTCTGTAAAACTCGGTGATCAACACCGGGAATGGAAGTGAGGTTTGCCTCTGTTTGACCCTCATGGCCATCTCTTGTTCAATAATCATGCCCAAGTTGAGCCTCTTCCTGGCTATAATTGATCCAAGACAAGCTACCTTTGGGTGGCGGAGAATGGACTCATTATATGACGGCATGATAGTGATGAATCCAAACCAATAGCGAGCAGCTATGTTTAGGTCCTTCTTCTCGATAGGCTCTCCGGCCTCAATCAGCCTTGGGGTGGTGTCAAAAATCATGGGGACCAACCAACCTTTTAGATCCTCCAAAGTCTTTGTCGTGATCATACTCTGGTATTCATGTATGAAGTCGGAGGCACAGTCGAATACAACATTTATATCATCACTGCTGCATTTAACCTTCTTCCCTCGGACCGTCACAAAGTCGACCGGCTTGAAGGCACTAGCCTTCTTTTTCCCTAAGGCACCAAGTCATTGTAGGCTGCGTAGAACTCCCGGACCCAGGTAAGAATATAAGGGCCACGGGGCTTTCTGAAGATGTCAAATATATGGAACCTAAGAGTGTCCCACACTGCTGGATACCTGTCCACCACTCCATCTGTGGACAATTTCATCTCCTCTAAGATGGTCCTCAATCCCTCGGCCTTTAATCGGTTGTGTGACCGGAGATGAGGACCCTGAACTGGTGGAGCTGGAACCACCATTTGTGTCGGAGGAGGCACTGGCCGAAGTTGGAGGGGTACGCTCCGAAATCCTAGACGGATCATGACGAGATTTGGAGCATAGCTCCACTTGCCGGGCCTGTAGCAAGTGATCATCCTCAGGCTTAGAGTTAGAAGCCTGAGATTCATATGAGTCCCCCTCACCGTCTGAACTCTCCTCCTCCGGAGGCACAACTACGGGCTCTTTGCCCTTACCATTGCCTCCCTTTTGAGGTAGCTTCTTGGCCTTGGAGGCAGCTGCCTCCTCATTGATCACTACTCCGCGTGCCTGCTTTCGGGGTGGCATGTCTTCACCAGTAATATTGGTTCTATCCATTTCTCCAAACAACATAGAAAAACGTTAGAAAAAGTTCCAGAAAAAGTGCAGAAACTTAGTTACAGAAAGACTCGCCAAACCATTCGGCGAGTCGCTGAATTACTTTGGCGAGCCAAGTCAGGTACGCCGAAAGATCCAACATAAAATTTTCAAAAACTCAAAGCTGGAGAAGTAGTCCACCAAAAGTTACAGTGTATTTTAAGATTAGGGGTGCAGAAGGGCGATCAAGAAAGACCTTCAGTGGGTCGCCGAGTGAACTCGGTGAGCACATGCGTATTGCTGAAAGTTACAGACTCAAACTCATCAATTTAAGGAAATTAAGGGCGATCTGGGGGATGTTTGGCGAACCGATGAACCACTCGGCGAGCTCGAATCAGCTCGCCAAACGGCCCAACGTGCCAGTTTTCAACCCCTTTCTTCAGAATCCAACCCGCAGCCCACGAGAACAAAATTAAACACAAACACTATGAAATTAAGGTAAGACCCATACTACCCATGCCTTCGGGGTACTCAGACTTCCCCCAATTTGGCAAAAAATGGCCATTTCACATTCAATACCCGTTATTCAAAAATAATAATTAAAACCTCAAAGACTTGGGTTGCCTCCCAAGAAGCACCTTATTTAACGTAGTAGCACGATAGAAATACCAATTTACGCTTCATATTTGAGGTTTGTCATTGTATCACTAGGAAACCCTCCTTTTGGCCTTGGATTTAGATGGGTCGAGATTTGACCCATTTGTGTTTCCAGCTGCTTGATAGAGACTGAGTGAGAAGTCACCGTCTGATTGAGAGTTGAGATGTTCTCCTTCATCTCTTTTAACACTTTGTCTAAACCTTCGACCTTGTTGAGAATACATGAGAGCATATCTTTCATTCGCACATTCTCTAAGTCAGCCCTTGGTTCCTTAGGCTTTTGACGCTCATGGGGTGGGACGTACCTATCTTTGTCACCCTCTTTTTCCTTCCAAGTAGCGATACAATCACGGTTTCTCCATCCCTCATCTCTATTCCAACACGGATTTCCACCTGGCCTTGGGTAGTTTGAATGAAATCCTCCTCCTTGATTTGCAAAGAAGTGTTCTTCCTCATTGTACAATTCTTCAAAATGTGCTTCATCGGGGTTTACTCCCCCAACACCCACAGCATTAACACTCTTTGCACCACTACCCATCACATTTTTCGCCAAGATATCAAGTTGGGTCATCATTTTGGCCATGTTTTGGTCTCTCTCTTGATACTTTTCGATCTACTCTTTTGTCATCCTAAACGTGAGAGGAGACACTTAGTCCTCATGAGTGTACCATGCTCTATTGATCTTGGTCATGAAATGAAGGAGTTGAGACGCTACTTCATAGGGTTGTTGCATAATACCACCGGGAACAAGTTGATCAGCAACTCCTTTGTTCACCGAATCAAGACTCGTATAGAAGTATTGCAGCAGCACATTATTTGGAAGTCCATGAGTTGGGCATTGAAGCACCGACTTCTTAAATCTCAGCCACATCTCGTGGATTGGCTAACCTTCAAAGCATTTGAAACCTTGGATGCTATCTGTGAGCTTTATCATCTTCAATGAGGGAAAGAATCTCACTTGGAACGCTGTGGTAAGCTCATCCCAGGAGGTGATGGAGTCCCTCAGTAACACAGATAAATATTTGGTAGCTTCACCCATCAACAAGAATGGAAACAACCTGAGACGAACTGATTCTGGTGATATGTTCTTGAATGTGAATGGACCACAAACATCCACGAAGTTCCAAATATGCTCATGGGGTCTTTGTGAGCCATCCCTCCGTATAATCCTTTCAATTATAGGAGCTAAAGCCTTGTGCTACTGATGTGAAAAACAACGTTCCCTTCAGCCGGAGGTAGACGTATTGCACCAAAACCACCCAATTCATTTCCAATATCGGCTTGGTGGCCCACTTGGCTACCATTGCTCCCGTTTACGCTCATCTCTTACTCTGTTCACAACAAGCAACACAAATAAAAACCAAAGTAAGTCGGTTCAACTATAACACAAAAAGATCACAATTCAACTTCAATAATAGAATTCTAAACAACACCACTCCCCGGCAGCGGCGCCATTTTGATAGAATGTCTCAAGTAAACCTCATCCGATTCTAGGTGTAAACGATCGTTAGTAAGTATAAAACACAACGAAGAGTTGGGGTCGAACCCAAAAGGAGCGGTACGTGTCTAAAATTCAGTTATCAAGTTATAAAGTGGTCTATTCGGCTATAGGAATCAAATTTATCAAAAAGACATGTAAACAAGTCTAAGGGGTAACAACGAATGTCAGATGGGGGATTTTGGATTGTTAACTATCAGCTACAACACAAGCAAAATAGGGGAAATATCAATCTAAAGGGGAATTCTCGGGATGTGATCGTTTATAAGCTAATTACGCTATATGGGTAATTGAAATTTAACAATACCTTTCTAAAATATTATGGGTAGGCTGGACTTTATATGTAATAATTTTCTCTCGAACAACTATTATGGTTCAGGTGATTTCTTTCGAACATCAACAAGCTTAACAAGATAAGCAGCCCACAACCTTAATGCATCCACTCTCTCGAGCAAGATGGGTAGGATTAGGTTTAAGATTCACTCTCTCGAGCTGAATCCGTATTGACCCAATACCCACAAATCATTAATCAAAAGCTTTGGTACCAAAACTTCTCTCTCAAGCAATCCAAGAACTCACAATTAGAATTGCATTTACAACTACAATTCATAGATTAAAACTTAGCTAATGATTAAACCCATATTAAAACAGCAATTTCATCATCAAACAATAATACCCATAAGATAATTAGACAAATAAACACATGATCACACCCCAAGAATTGGAGTTTTAGCTACACATCATAAAAATAGAGAAACGATTACCAAATACATTAGCCATGATATGAGTAAAGGTTCTCAAGTCTTTACAGTGGTCCAAACTAAGTAATTTCAAAAACCCACTTGCAAATCTTCAAGTTTGAGCCTCCAAAGCTTCAAAGTCTACAATGGAACTCAAAAACTAAAAGAAAACTCTACTGAATGATCGCATGATACTAAATCTTCGTTTCAAATTTTAATTTATAGTTGCCCAATTTTTTGCCTTAATAGCCATTGGGCGAGATAAGTCGGACATCGCCAAACAAGTCTGTGATCTACCAATTGTTCTCTTCCATCACCATTTTGCATTGGCCTTCAGCATCTCAGGTCCTATAACTTTGGGCAATCCAATTTGTTATCGCGGAACCGATCGGCGATCCGCCGAATACCCATTTTGATCGCCAACTTGGTTATTCCCCACGACTGGCATGTTGGAACTTTGGGTGAGCTAAAGAGCCACTCGGCAGTGCACCGAGTGGTTTTGGTGATCGCCGTGATTTCTTTTTCTTCAGTTCTTCAGATTTTTAGTTCATTTTTGTCCGGTCATGTCCTTGCCTTGCTCCTTAGCCTTCATAGCTGCAAATCAACACTTTAACATCATTTTAGAGCATAAAATAGACATTTGAGGACATTTAACTATCAAAACAAAGCCCATATGAGTCGAAATCTCGGACTCATCATTCACTATGAGTCTGAAGTGCATAAAACCTGTTTTTCTTGGAAGCATTTGAACCCGAACCACTTGGACCGAATGAAGGATAGGGTTGAGCCCTATGATGATTATCTCCTTCATTCATAGCATTTGAAGGACAATCTCTTATCTTGTGGTCCATCTTACCACAACCAAAACAAGCATTGGAACCCGCTAGACATTTGCCCTCATGTTTCCTTCAACACTTAGTACAAGTAGACAATGAAGACCCACTACCACCTATTTGAGGTTTACAGTTAGACACCCTACCTTGGTTGAATCTTGGAGGAACATTAGAGGAACCTTTTCCGGAAAACCTTTGTCAAAATCTAGGACGACCATGTCCATCGGACCTTGCATGAGAGAAATTACCATCACCAGTTTTAGCCCTCTTTGTTTCCCTAGACTTTTCCTTAAGTTCCTCCTCTTCTATCTGTTGAGCATGAACCATAAGACGAGAGATGTCCATGCCATTAACTAGCATGGAGGTACGTCAATCTTTCACCACCAATTCGGACACTCCCAAAATGAACTTTCTCATCATTGCCCTAGAGTTAGCAATTATAGAGGGAGCATACCTTGATAACTGTGTGAATCTCAAAGCATATTCTTTCACACTCATGTTCCCTTGTTGGAGGTTGATAAACTCAATAACCTCTGCCTCCCTCATCTCCAGAGGAAAGAACCTATCTAGGAAAGCAGACTTGAACCTTTCACAATATAGAGGACCCGAATCTTCCGGTCTTCCTTCCTTCCATTGGTTTAACCAAATTTGAGCAACACCCTTAAGTTGATAAGCGGCTGATTCCACCTTTTCCACCAGCGTAACTCCTATAATAGCCAACACCTTGTAAACCTCATTAATGAACTTTTGAGGATCTTCCTCAACCTTAGAACCATAGAATTTTGGAGGATTCATCCTAGTGAAGTCCCTTACTCTAGATGCTGCCATACCTACATTTGGGTTCACGAGGACCACAATCTCCCTATTGGCTTGGGCCGTCACAGCTTGAGCAAATACTTGAAAAGCGGTTCTAAACTCCGGATTAGTCACTTGCTCAGCTAAAGGGAGGTGCTTTTTTACTTGCATTCTCTCCCTCATTCCTTTTTTTCTAGAAAAAGCTCTTCGAGAAGTCATATCATGTAGACCATAGGGTAAGGATTAGGAGGGAAATATTATAGAGTCAAACTCTATCGCACGACTTTGAGTGAAGAAAGAAGTGAAGTTTCCTAAACATCTTGCAGTCTCTCATTCATAAATGTGGCAGGCTTCACACTTATGAACAAGACTCTACTTGATGTGATTTTTGAGACATCTTAGAACCTTTCTAAACCTTGTGCTCTGATTACCAAGTTTTTCACGACCCAGGGGTACCCCCTAGATGTAACTTTGTGTGCAAGACCCCGAGAGGCCTCATAAAAGCCACTTAGCTTTCATAGTCAAGATAATAGAAAATTGATGAGATTTAAAACATTTTTAACATAACCAAAGTTTTTAATTGCAAAGTGGAAGTCTAAAATACTTGTCTCAAAAACCATCTATTACAATATAATCTCGGGACATAGCCCGTACATAAATGTTCAAAACTTAAATGAAAAGAACATAAGAAAAGTAGTGGACAAATCCTCGGATGAATGAGGACTCACCAATCTTCAACTCTTCCTCTACTATAGATCCTACCAACGGGGATGAGAATCGGGAATGCCGGACCCTACATTTGGCTAAGAGATGTAGGCAAGAGTATGCGTTAGTGAAAAAATATACTAAATATGATAGCTTGCATAAACATAACATAAACGTTAAACAACATAAGTCATAAAGCATAAACAATGCACATCATAGAGCATCTCAACATGTAAGGAATACTTCTTGAAGTAACCTCTATTTATCCTTAGTCAAGACATGGGTAACCACCTCTAGTCTTACTCATCATGGAAGGCAAACTCAAGTAACAATCCAAGCTCATCACCTAACATAAAATATCATAGCTCATCATTAAAGGACATGGGGATTCGCCTCTTGCCTTCTTAATGAGGGTCATGGGTATTCGCCTCTTGCCCTTTTCATTTTGGGATCATGGGTAATCACCTATTGCCCTTTACATCATGTGACATGGGTATTCGCCTCTTGTCTTTCTGTCATATGACATGGGTACTCGCCTCTTGATTTTACTTTGGTTCGTGGGTATTCGGCTCTAGTCCTACTCTGAGAAATATGGTTAATCGCCTCTTATTCTTTTAATTAGAGGTCATGGTTAATCACCTCTAGCCTCATAATTTTCATAGTTCCTTAGCTTAGATTCATTTTAGGTGAGAAATTCTTTCAACCTAGAATCATTCAATGTGAGAAAGCCTTTCACATTCATACATAAGAAATCATGTGGGAAAATCCCTTCCACAACAATCACATAAATAATCAACAATCAATTGCATATGCTTCACTCTCAAAGCAATTCTTATCATAAATCATCACATATACTTCAATCTCAAAGCAGTTCATATTGTATCTAATTTATCCTATAAGAGTACACATAAATCCATAAATTCTCCTTTCATAGAGTAAAACCCATTTTTATTCAATTTCTTCTTAGAACATGGGTTAAGCATGGGTACATGAATTTTCATCATAAAAAGCATAGAATCCTCTCAATTCATGCATAATCAATCATAATACAATCAATTGAATCAACATTCATAAAGACCCATTACTTAGAAGAAAACTCTAACTCAAATTGGGGAATTTCTACTTTTCATTAGAGAACTTAGGGGCTCCATGGATGCAAGGTTTCCATGGATGAAAAGCTATCATACCTTGCTATCAAAGCCCATAAACAATTGGAGAATGGAGACTTGACCTTGAGCCCTAGCTTCAACCCTTCATCTTCTTCAAGTTTCTAAAGAGAGAAATATTTTGGAGAGGAAGAACCCAATTTATTTTGATGAATTTAAGAGAATGAATTAAATGGGTAAGTTTTGGGGTTAAAATCACTTATTTGGGGTCCTAGTCATGGGTAAAATGACTTAGTATTGTTTTAAAGAAATTGGGAAAAGACCCAAAAGCCCCTGAACGTACAACTGACTACATCCCACACGCCACCCTTCACGAGCCGCCAAGGACTTAACGCCCCGTGGTGGCAGCCATGGTCCTTGAACAATGTATTGGAAATCCTTCCCCAATGTCCTCTCTCCTCACGACTTACTCCACGAGCCGTTATGGCTCTCACGAGCCGTCAAGTGGCTCGTGTGGAGGGTCACTATTTAGGCAGTCACTGCCTCCCCTTTCACGGGCCTCACCACATGTTGTGGTTCCCTCCACAAGTCATCTAGGTGCTCGTGGTAGGGGAGCATTCCTTGGTTCAACTCTGTGAGCTACCACGGGCTACACCACACCTCTTGGTGCCTTTCACGGCCCATATGGGCCTTCGTGAAGGGTTCCCAGGCTTAGTCCATGGATTGTTACCTCTCTCTTGGTTCCCTTGGTTAGTCTACTAGATTTTGAGGTGTTACAAGCGTGATCACTAAAAATTGATGCCCAACAGAGGGTACTTCTGAACCCACGTTGGCACGTAGTTCTTAGACTGGTGAGGGTATGCTAAACCCTAGTCCAGCTCGGTGCTTAGTCTACTTCCAAGTGAATGAAAAGCTAAAATGCACTGAAATACTGAGTAGCTCAAAATGCTGACATGCTATCTGGGAATGCACATAAATATACTGAAAGTATGGCATTCAATTTCTAAAGCATGATTTTTTGACTGATCTGCCTAGCAAGTATAATTCATGAGTTGATTGTCGATACAAGCTAGGGTTCTGAATTCTATACATGAAAATTACTATAAATTACCAAGAATAATGTTATTTAGATCATGGAAACTACAAAAGCCAAAATCATAATAAATCTTCAAAATCTGGATACACTAGGTCTCAAAAGTTTATGAGAAATTGAAGAACTGACTAAATTCAAGGGACCTAATGGATGAAAGGAACCCACTAGTGATATCCCACATACGTGGTGATTAAATCTAAGGAAAATCCTTTGGATTTCGGGGATGAACTTCGAAGAACACTCCTACTTGTTCTTGGGAGAAGCAGTCAACTTTTCCTCTTCTATTTGCTCAACGTTGGGTGATTTTTGGAAAATGAGGGATCTGGGTATTGACTGACTAGATTATTAGTCTTAGACTGAGGTAAATGACGTAGTTTAGGCATCAAACTGTATTTTAAGTGCCCAACGCATAGGGGAAAAGACCAATGCGACCCTGACTTAAATGTTGTTGAAGTGACTTCAAGACAGGCTTCACGAGCCGTCATGATGGCCAAGGACCCTCTAGCAGCTCGTGAAGATGCCCTGCCCGACAGGGCTTCACTTAAATGAGCATACCTATTTACTCCAAGCTTGGAATTAGGCAAACTTTGTGGCGTTGGAAAGAGGACTAAGAGATCTTTAATTTGATTGGTCATGGGTCACCTAGTTCATTTTGTGCTGAAAGATATGGTCGTTTAAACTTGACCCTAAAATCTAAGTCTGGCAAGTCCCCTTCACGGACGACTTCACGGTTCGTGTAGAGCTTCACGAACCGTTTAGACGTCCTTAGTGCTAAACCAGTCACTTTGGGGGTGAAACCTCACTTAAAAGTTGATAAAGTGACTTCAAGACAGGATTCACGGGCCGTCTAGAGCACCACGGCTCGTCAAGTGGGTCGGGAAGATGCTCTGCCCGATAGGGCTTCTAAAAGAGCATAACTTTTTACTCCGGGCTCAGAATTATGCAAACTTGGTGGCGGTTGAAAGAGGACTCAAAGAACTTTAAATTTATAGGTCGGGGCCAACTAAATCATTTTATGCTGAAAGATATGATCATTTGAAGTTGATCCAACCTCAAAGATTGTCAAGCCTTTTTCACGAGCCACTTCACGACTCGTTTGAAGCTCCACTGACCGTCTAGTGGTCTGTGGTCCTTCACAGTAGCCATGGTGATTCTGTGTCCCTCCTTACAGCCCACTTCACGCCCGTGTGGAGCTCCACGTACCATTTGGTGGTTCGTGGTCTTTCACCTTTTACTGGGTGCACAACGACGAGCAGGGTGATGGGTCGTGGACCCGCTCCATGTTTTTCCCTTCTCTCTTGTTCAATCATAGTTCTGATTTTTGAGGTGTTACAATATCTCCCCCTTTGGGTCATTTTTCGTTGAATAAAGTCTAAACAAGCTGAGTTTGGAGGAAAGAGCTGAAATCCCTACCAACTGAATACTAGAAACTGATATATAACTGAACTGAGTTTCATGAACATGCAAATATGCTGAAATACAAGAATAAATGAGGGAAAAAGATATTGATACTGAATTACACAAGATTAAACTTCGAGACTAGAGGGGAACTATTACCTCAAGCTGAAACGTAATAGGAAGGAAAGTGGTGAGGATACTTGGCCATCATGGCAGCTTCTGCTTCCCAAGTAGCTCCCTCTACGGACTGACTCCTCCATAAAACCTTTACTAAAGCGAATTCCTTATTTCTCAACCTACGAACCCGACGGTCAAGAATCTCAACTGGCACCTCTACATAAGTGACACTATCCTTCACATCCACACTCTCTAATGGTACTATCGATGCCAAATCACCCACACACTTTTTCAACAAGGAAATGTGAAAGACTGGATAAACCAGTACTAGTTCTGTTCCCAGCTCTAACTCATAAGCCACATTACCAACCATTTTTAGAATTCTGTAAGGACCTACATACTTGGGACTGAGTTTCCCTTTCTTGCAAAATATCATCACCCCTTTCATTGGTGACACTTTTAGGAAAACCCAATCATCAATTTCAAACTCTAAGTCCCTTCTCCTCACATCTGCATAGGACTTCTGACGACTCTGAGTTGTCTTTAGTCTATCTCTGATGAGTTGAACTTTCTCCATAGCCTTATGAATTGAATCTGTCCCAATCAAGGCTGCTTCACCTACTTCGAACAAACCACCTGGAGACCTACATCTACGCCCTTATAGTTCCTCAAAAGGGGCCATCTGAATACAGGAATGAAAGTTCTTATTTAGGAGAACTCTATCAGAGGTAGGTGATCATCTCAACTACCCTTAAAATCAATCACGAAAGCTCTAAACATGTCCTCTAAGGTCTAAATGGTATGCTTTGTATGACCATCCGTTTGTGGATGAAATGTTGTACTGAGATTTACTTGAGTACCTAGACCTTTCTGAAATGATTTCTAGAAATAAGAGGTAAACTGAGGACCCCTATCTGAGATGATAGACAAGGGAACCCCATCCATCCTAACTATCTCGCAGATGTAAAGTCTGGTGTAATCCTCCATCGAATTTGTAGTCTTGACAGCCAAGAAGTGAGTTGACTTAGTGACTCTGTCCACTATCACCCAAATAGAGTAACGTTGTCTGCGAATACGAGGTAAACCCGTAATAAAGTCCATGTTTATCACTTCCCACTTTCATGTAGGAATGGTAATCTCTTGAATCACACCTCCTGGTTTGTCTAATTCTTTCATGTAATTAGACAAAGACAAAGATATTCACTGGCTTGTCTACAAGAAAGAATTAGCCAGCACATGTTAAGGAAGAGAAGAAAGAATTAGACAAAGATATTCACTGGCTTGTCTACAAGAAAGCGATGAACTTTAACCAGAATTCACATTTGTTGAACTTAGCAAATAGCTGGGGATCTTTGAGCGTTTGCATAACAACTCTCAGATGAGTTGCATGCTCTTCCTCACTCCGAGAATAAATGAGGATGTAATCAATAATGATGATGACGAACAAGTCCAAATACTGTTTGAACACCCTATTCATTAAGTCCATAAAAGCTCTAGGAGCATTCATTAGTCCAAAAGACATAACTACAAATTCATAGTTACCATACCGAGTCCTAAAAGTTGTCTTTGGGATGTCCTTATATCTGATTCTGAGCTTATGATAGCCAGATCTGAGGTCTATCATAGAAAAGCAAGTAGCACATTTAAGTTGGTCGAACAACTCATCAATCATGGGGATGGGATACTTATTCTTGATTGTGACATTGTTAAACTAACGATAATTAATGCATATCATGAGAGAATCATCTTTCTTGCACACGAACAACACTAAAGCACCCCATGGAGAGATGTTGAGTATGATGAAGCCCTTATCTAAAAGGTCTTTAAACTATTCTTTTAATTCCTTAAGCTCAGCTGGAGCCATTCTGTAAGGAGGAATCGTAATAGGCTGGGTATCTGGAAGGAGATTTATTCCAAAGTTGATTTCATTTTCGATAGGGACTCCGGGAAGATCTTCTAGAAACACTTTTGGAACTCATTTATGACTAGGACTGACTCAAGAGTTGGGGTCTTAGAGTTTTAATCCTTAACCCGAATAAGATCATAGATATACCCTTTAGAAATCATTTTCCTAGCTTTAAGATAAGAGATAAATCGACCTATAGGCACTGAGTTACTACCCTTCCACTCTAAGACTGTCTCTTTTTGAAAGCAAACCCAAACGATCCTATTTCTACAATCGACTAAGGCATAACATGAATGTAACCAATCCATGCCTAAATGATATCAAAATCTATCCTCCCACTGCTAGTACCAAGTATAGGACACTCCCTTCAACTGATAGGCAGCCACTGCACTCTCGACTAGAGTGACGCCCATAATGTTTGTTACCTTCTAGATATAGTCAAGGAACTCTTGTGGATCCTCTTTTGACTTAGACCCATGAAACTCCAGAGGGTTCATACGAGCGAAATCTCGGATTCTTGTTGCAGCAGTGTTAGGCTGCGGTTGAGCTGGGGCCACAGCCTGCTGATTGACTTGGTCGGTCATGGCCAGAGCAAGCACTTGGAAATAAGCCTTGAATTCCGCATGCGTGACTTGCTCATTCAATGGGTCTACTGGAGCTGTTGGCTGATTCCTAGTGTTAGCTCTTCTGGGAGGCATTTTCTGAAATGCTAAGAGAAGGAGTTGGAAGGAGATTAAATAGAATTTATACTCTATAGCATGAGTTGTAAAAGAAACAAGTGAACTTTATCCTAACGACGTCTCATGGCTCCTTCCCCATAAGGGTGGCGTGCTTCACACCCATGAAGAAGACTCTACTTGACGCGGCTTTTAGACACCGTATGACACTTAAACCTAATGCTCCAATACCAAGTTTGTCAAGCCCTGAGGCTATCCCCTAGACATAACACGGGACCTATGATCATTAGTGACACCAAGATAACCCTGATTCTAGCATATAACAAGCATATTAAAGAAATAATTAAGTAAATCATGGTTTATATGGAAGCTAAAAACACTGGATATCTGAAATGGGGGAAACCCCAACTAGTCTGAATATATAAAACATAATAAGATTTTAGTGATGACTGAAACAACACTTAACAACTTAGCTAAATCTACCAGTATGTCTGAAGAGCCTCTAACTGAGTTGAGTTGATGGGTCATGCCCCCCAACTAACTCTAACAACACTGAAAACTCAAAGTAAATACCTAAATAGAAAGCATGTATATTGTCCTCAAAGTATGAGGACTCACCACTGAAGCTGCTGAAGTTGAATCGAGAATCGATCTAAGCGTGATCTGGAAGCTGAGTGCCTGAACCTATATCATGAAATGATGTAGCGCAATATATGCATTAGTACTTGGAATGTATTAAGCATGCATGATATAGATATGAAGGTGAACAATGATATAACTGAGAAATATAATAATGAATATGGAAATAGACTGTATGGAAGTGTAACTTAAATCTGAGCTAAACACAATGACCAAGTACTAATCATGTAACTAATATGCTGAACTGAATGCTTATAACCTTGTCAATGTAATAAGAGTATGGCTGTGGGAGCTACTATTAACCAACATAAACCACATGAGCCAAACGTGGAGTCCGGTGTATACGCCCTATCGAGAGGACCCAACATACCTTGACATGGGTATAAAGGCATGACTGTGCCGTGATCACTAAAAATTAATGCCCAACAGAGGGGGCTTCTGATCCTACTTTAGCACGTAGTTCTAGGACTATGAGGGTATTTTGAATCCTAGTCCAACTCGGTACTAAGTCTACTCCCAACTGAATGAAAATCTAAAATGCACTGAAATACTGAGTAGCTCAAAATGCCGACATGCTATCTCAGAATGCACATAAATATACTAAAAGTTATGGCATTCAATTTCTAAAGCATGATTTTCTGACTGATCTACCTAGCAAGTATAATTCATGAGTTGATAGTCGATACAAGCTAGGGCTCTCAATTCTATACATGCAAATTACACTAAATCACCAAGAATAATGTTATTTAGATCATGGGAACTATAAAGGCTAAAATCACAATAAATCTTCAAAATCCGAAAACCCTAGGTCTGAACAGTTTATGAGAAATTTAAGAACTGATTGAATTCTAGGGGCCTAATGGGTGAGAGGAACTCACTAGTGAAATCCCATATACGTGGTGACGAAATCTATGGAGAAATCCATTGGATTTTGGGGTTGTACTTTGAAGAACACTACTACTTGTTCTTGGGAGAAGCAGTCAACTTTTTCTCTTCTTTTCACTCTATGTTGGGTGATTTTTGGAGAATGAGGGTTCTGGGTATTGTCTGACTAGGTTATTATGCTTAGAATGAGTAAAACGACCTATTTTAGGCATCAAACTATGTAGTTTAAGTGCCCAACGCATAGGGGAAAAGACCAATGTGACCCTGACTTAAATGCTGCAGAAGTGACTTTAAGACAGGCTTCACGGACCGTCATGATGTCCAAGGCCCGTCTAGTAGCTCGTGAAGATGTCGTACCCGACAGGGCTTCACTAAAATGGGCATAACTGTTTACTCCAAGCTTGGAATTAGGCAAACTATGGTGGCGTTGGAAAGAGGACTTAGAGATATTTAATTTGATAGTTCAAGGGACACCTAGTTGATTTTGTGCTAAAATATATGGTCGTTTAAAGTTGACCCTAAACTCTAAGTCTGACAAGTCCCCTTCACGGACGACTTCACGATCCTTGTGGAGCTTCACGGACCATTTAGACGTCTGTGGTGCTTAACCAGTCACTTTGGGGGTGAAACCTCACTTAAAAGTTGACAAAGTGACTTCAAGATAGGCTTCACGGGCCGTCTAGAGGACCTTGGCCTGTCAAGTGGGTCGTGAAGATGCTCTGCCCAACAGGGCTTCACTAAAATGAGCATAACTTTTTTGTCTGAGCTCAAAATTAGGCAAACTTGGTGGTGTTGGAAAGAGGACTCAAACACCTTTAATTTTATAGATCGTGGGCCACCTAAATCATTTTCTGCTAAAATATATGATCATTTGAAGTTGACCCAAACCTCAAAGATTGTGCAGTCTCTTTCATGAGCCACTTCACGGCTCGTGTGAAGCTCCATGGACCGTCCAGTGGTCAGTGGTCCTTCACAGTAGCCATGGTGGTTCTTTGTCCCCCTCTCAGGGGCCACTTCACGGCCCGTGTGGAGTTCCAGGGACCGTTTAGTGGTCCGTGGTATTTCACCTTTTGCTGGGCGAGAACAACAAGTAGGGTGATGGGTTGTGGTCCTCTTCACAGCCCATGGACCCACTCCGTGGTTTGCCCTTCTCTCTTGTTGAATCATAGTTCTCATTTTTGAGGTGTTACAAAAGGAGCTCATCGGAATTATGAAAGCAGCTGATCACTGAGATGTAAGTATTATAACCAAAGGAGGAAAAATAATTAAATGGCTGAGCAGAAAGTGGCAAAAGATTAAGCTATGTAATCTAGACCATTAATTCTTTTTTACAAACAAGTAGTATTCCCTTTATTTCTCTTAATGGCATTCAACTCAAGCGTAAAAGGTTAAAACATTAGTTAATTAGAACCTCTCTATCCTTCCTGTCACGACCTGATTTCTTAGGTCATGATGGCACCTACTACACCCAACCAGTAGGTAAGCCTAATCCTTTAATCGAAGCCATAGACAATGGGCTACAAAGAGAAAGTCAACAACAAGAAGCATAAAACTTATAAACAAGCACATAAAGGGTAATCAAATGAAATATAATAAAAGGAACCATCCCAAAATCTGACATCACTCAGTAATCGAATGTATAATGATAATAAGAGTAAAACACTTTTACAAATACAAAATTAGTACAAGATGTCTCTAAATATAATATATAGACTAAGCTTTGCCAAAAAAGATGAAAACCAATAACTCTGAACTTCAGGAGCTCACTCTAGTATTTGAACACCAAGGTTCTTCGCATGAATCCACATCAATCGCGAGAACCCAAACTATGATCTACATGCAGAAGAAGTGTAGCATGAGTACCAAAACTCATACTCAGTAGGAATCGGCAGACTGAGATCAAAAGGTAACACAATTATAATAACAGTTAATAAGAAAAGCATGGCACAAATAACTAAACATGAAATAACATGATATACAAGTAGTAAGGAACAAAAATAGGACACAAGAAATAAGGACTCGAGGCAAGAACGTACCAAGAAGGCAAGACAATAACCTAATCACAAGCAGACTATGATACAATGTCAACTACCCAGGGTCAAGAAGATTATAAGCCACAATTCTAAAACACAAGCCTATTAGCTAATAGACCAATAACAACAAAGAATAGAATATAGTCAAACAATCACTTAATTGGATCCCAATAAGCCCAAAAGGTACAAACCAAAGATATAACCCAACCGGCCCTCATAAACCAGAGAGTGCAATCAACAAGATACTGGTAATAGGAGATCCATAGGAATACATAGTATGCATTAGAACCATCAGTAAACAATTGTATAGACCTACCTCAGTATCGTGCGGGTGAGGTAGGACCCATACAACTCCCTGATCTGGTACTATGGTACTCATGGCCAAAAGGGCTCAAAGGGACAGAGGAAGTGTGTATACACTGTTTGGGTTCGAATCCAGGTCATACAAAAAATTGACTCCATAAGGGATAAGAATAGAACTTTAATTTGATAATAGTAAAGATCAACTCTATAAAGGATCATGAGTAACCAAAATCATGCATGAAAGGGCATCGACGCGTGATGAGTGGGGGGATTTCCACTAATTTGAGGCTCATTTCATAGTTATTTTGGCTTGGTTTGGTTTAGAATTAGTTTTTTTCATTTAGTTTTCTTCAAATTTGCAGGAAAATAAAATGGAGAGTTGATTTAGAAGACACTTGAAGAAACCAAGTGGAATTGAAGCAAGAAGAGGTCGATTTGAAGAAAGAGGAACTGGCAGAAGTTTTCTCATCGCAACCATGTAAAGTAGAGGTCGCGATCATGTTGCACAAGAAATTTAGATCTAGAAATCATGTGGTGAGAGTTCACGATCGCATGATCCAGCGATACTACTCACTGCGACCACGTGTGCTAGTTGTCGCCACCACGAAGGGTAAAGCACCAGGCACCTGAGAAGGTTGGGAATTTCACCAAATTGATCTCAAAAACCCTTTTTACACTCATCAACAATCATTGTTCATCTATCATCCATTGTATGCACAAACCCTAAAGAGGATTTCATCTTCTTAGCTTAGACTTAGAGAGAAAAACTTGTAGATTTCAATTTGGGTAAAGATTTGAAGGCAAGTTACCTTACAATTTTGTTATGGATTTGAAGATTATGTTATAATTAGTAAAATTTCTTATTCCCTTCTTCATTTCGTTGCTTTCAACTACTAAAATGGTAGGTGTAATTAAGATTGAGGTTTTGTGATAGAAATATATTCATTCTAATGCATTTGTATGTGATTCAACGATTTTAAGACTAGGGTTTAATATAATTTTCATACCTTAATCTATGATTTGAGAGTGCACAATCTAGAGCGCATGCCAGATTTCTATGGGCGATTAGTGGCCAGTGGATAGATTTGTCTTGCGAATGACCCTATCAAGGCTAACAACATAGTAGTTCAAGAGTTCTATGCAAATGCCGCCAAAACTGACTTCTCTTGTGACTTGGTAGTTACGGTATGGGGCAAACAAGTTTTTTTGACTCCACAAGGATCAATTATGTCAGGACCCAAAGTATACCCTAGGTGTAAAATGGCGTATAGGACCCCGAGAGGCCCTACAAAAGCCACTTAGCATGCATCATACAAGATAATAGAAAATCAAGAGAATTTAAAAATAAAAGACAATTATCTAAACATGAGAGTTTATAAAATGTAACGGAAGTCTAGTATAGTCTCAAAGTCATCAAGTACATCAAGAGCGATCGGGATGTAACTTGTACAACACTTATAATACTGAAAAGAAGTAAGACAATAAGCAATAAAGCTCGCTCCTCGGAACATGAGGACTTACCAATCTTCAATCTACTAAATGATCCCTAGCCACGGAGATGAGAATCATGAGCGTCGGACTCTACATTTTTAAGAGAATGTAGGCAAGAGTATGTGTTAGTACAAAGAATGTACCAAGTATGATAGCCATGCATAAAAGTATGAAATCATGATAAAAAGGACTTTCCGTGACATGAAAAGACCAAGTTTAAAACATAAGATAAGAAGTTAGAAACATAATCGTGATCATGGTCAATGCAAGTAGAAATCATCTTAAATCACATGCGAGATACTTGTTGAAGTAACCTTAGGTCATTATTGTGGGAGATTTACCTTTAATCTTAACTCAACTTATCATTATGGGATATGGGTATTCTCCTCTTGTCCTATCATTATGGGATATGGATAATCGCCTCTTGTCGTATTATTATGGAACATGGATAATCGCCTCTTGACTTGTCATTAGGGGACATGGGTAATCACTGCTTGTCTTATCATTAAGAGGCATGGGTAATCACCACTTGCCTTATCATCCATGGAAAGCACATCAAGTATCCAATCCAAGCTAGGTTTCATTAGAGTAGCTCCTAAATCTTGATTCAAAGCTTAGTTGAGAAAACCTTTCAACTCTAAGAATCCTTTATGTGAAAAACCCTTTCCCAATCATGTTTTCATGTGTATGTGAGAAATCCTTTCACAACAACAACAATCACATTGATACTTCACTCTCAAAGCATCATTAAAATATTTACATCATTTTGATAAAGAACCTACATATCTTCATAAACTCATCTTTCATGATTCAAATGCTTCATCATATGATCAATTTTAGAAAACATGGATTTCACATGGTTCATGGGGATTCAACTTAGAAACATGCAATTTCTTCAATTCATGCATAAAAAGACATAAATCAATCAATAATATCATAATTGAAAAGAACCCATGAGATTGAGTAAAAACCCTAACTTCTGTTGGAGATTCTATCTTGCGAAAATAGAAGTATTTAGGAACCCTATGGAGGAAAGGACTCCATAGGTGAATACTATAATACCTTGATGCAAAAAACCTTCAAATCAATGGAAAATCTGGAGATTTGACTTGAAACCCTTGCCTTCTTCTTCAAACATTAGAGAGAGAAATATTTGGGAAGATGAACTTGATCAACTTTTGGAATTTTAGAAGAATGAATTGAATATGGATATTTTGGGGGTAAAAACGTTTATACAGAATTTCTAATAGGGGGTAAAATGACATAGTAATGGGTTAGAACAACTGCCGACCTCACCAACGACCAGACCTATGGTCCGTTGGTCAGACCACGGACCGTCCTGGTTGGTCGTGAGTGAGCTCAGAGACGACTGGATTTTTGACCCCCAACGATGGACCCATATGGATCGTGGGTCCATCTATGGACCGTACACCTCAGTCGTGGGTCCTAAATTTTGGCTCTAAAATTTTTTTAAGTGCGGGACTCACCTACGAGACCTACCCATGACTCGTGCATGGGACAACAGACCATCTTGGTGAACCGTAAGAAAATACTGTAACTTTGACAATTTTAGGAAATCTGGACTTACCAACCACGGGCTGACCTACGGACCGTGTCTCAGACTACGAGCCGTTAGTGGCCCTGTTGGTAGCACTAGATCCTGGAAAGCTGTAAATGTCTCATCTTTTTGAATCTGAGGCGTTACATTATCTCCCCCTTGGGAACATTCATCCTCGAATGAGATTCAAGACATATTAATGAGGGTAGGAACTTAACCTAATAGCCCAACATGAATGTAATCACATAAATGCACATATCTGAGGAGGAAACATCAATTCCAAGCTAAATAATGTTCAAAACATCATATAATGAAGTCTATATGCAACTCTTACTCTCATGCACATAAACATGAAGAAATTAATCAAGCTAACTCATTTTCTCAAAAATTAAGTTTTCATGAGCATGCATGCATGAGGAAACATGAGAATGACTAAAACACAAGAATCCTAAAGAGTGACCATGATGGGCTAATGCCTCAAGCTTGACCCGAAGATAAAGGAAAGAGATTCGGATACTTAGACATCTCACCATCTCCAGCCTTTCACATACCTACCCAAAGCAAGGAACCCTTCCATCAATTTAATTAAATAGTCCCACGCACACACACCACCATGAAGCACACTATCTCCCCCTTGGGAGCAAACCCTCTCTAGTCCTTTCGAATCCATCTCCCTCAACCCAAGAATAGCACTAGAGTCTTAACAACCACGGAATGTAATGACCCTCCAGGTCATTTCTCTGTTTATGCCTTCTTTCCGTCGTTTAGAGAATTTTTGTAGTGACCACAAGTCACTTATGACTTGCTGGCACTGACTGTTCGGTTGCCTGATTGTTCGTTTGGGTTTTATGCCTATTTTCCTGTTTTGGAGCTTTTGAAACTTGAAAAGTTGATTTCAGTCATAACCTTAGGTAAACAACCTCTGATGGGAATTCTGACGGTTGCATCAGCTCTGAAGCGGAAAAATTAGGATAGTAGCATGGTTGGCACGGATTCGAGGCTTTCGGTGTGACTTTGGGGCCATTTGGCACTTTAGCCTTTGAATTTTGGCTTAAGTTTGACTTTGGTCAATATTCTTGGTAAACGCACTCGGATGAGAATTTTTTCAGCGCAGTTAGTTTCGGAATGCTGAGTTTGGTCTAGAACAACCCTTCGTGCGCTTCCTAGGGCTTCCGGTCTTATTTCGAGGTCCGTTGTGGAAATTTTCTAAAAAAGGAATTTGGGTGTGGGGCCCACTTTGTATCGAAATGACCTCGTATGGAAATTCTGACTGCGCCATTGAGTCCGAAATGTCGAATTTAGTGGGATAGCATATCTGGTTTATTTTCATCGGGTCCGAAACGAATTTCGAGGGTCCGTTCAGATACTTTTAAAAAAAATATAGCAAAATCTGGTGTTGCTGGTGCAAACCTTTTGCGACCAGAATTTAGTGTTTTGGCGACCAGATTTAGCTTTTAAAGACAAGAACTGCTGCTATTTATATAGCAAATTATCAGATTCAGCCTCATTTTGAAACTTCGATATCTCATGTTCTAAAGCTTCATTTTGGGTGATTCAAAGTCCAGTGTGTTCGTATTTGCATTGCCTGTGTGGGTGACTATCCGGAGCATGTCAGAAATTCTCCGACTGTGGTGTATCTGTGTTGTAAGTGGCTTCCCCAAGTCTATTTTTGTGTAAAGTTTTGCATTTTGTTTTGTTGTTGCATCGAGCTATTCTGAGACCTGAGAGGTGCTCCGTTTTGGAACACAAGCTCGGGGAGGGTTTAGGACCTCCTCACTGAGTCAATTCTGGAAATTTCAGAGCGGGTCCCACATTTCCTAATTTTTACTCTGAAATTGGTCTGACTCCAATTTTGATGATTTTAGTGTCTAAACGACCGTGATGATGATGTGATTCTATTTTTGATAGCGTGGCAGCAATCTGAGGCCGTTCGGAAGGGAAAAGCTCTGGCAGAATGATATGGAGAGCGCGGTCGGCCTTCAAGTAGGCTACAGCTTCCTTTCCTTTAGATTGGGCCTGATTGTGTAATTGCATGCTGAATTGTGTGAATCTGGGGTGGGCTGCTAGTATTTCTTCTCTTCTTCTCTGAAAACAATGTTGTAGGGTTGATTTTCTGGCAGTTTCGGGGTTAGTACCAACCTGTCGTAGGGGTTGTTTATCTGTGGGTATTTGTAAATTACCTGTTGAGATGTTTATTTGTCCTTGCATGCGTAGTATCTAGTTGGCTGTTTATTTATGTTGGAATTTATATTTGGCTTTAGTCTAGGATAGACTAGTGTTGCCTTAGACCCATGCACCTGGTTGACTTTGGTATGTATCCGATGTTGATTCGGACGGACTAGGTCCTTGTAGACCGGTATATCAGACTTGGGTCTAAGATTTGAGCCTAGCTTAGGGCTTTTTATTGCTTGTGATCCTTCTGGCTTCTCTCCCCATTTCTGTTATGCCAATGCGTTATCGGAGGTGTAGTATTTTCCTTGTTTGGGTGTTTCACGGTCGGTGTTGGTGTGAGGTAGTTGGCAGTGAACGTCAATCCAAGATGGCTTGGAGTTGGTTTACCCATTTTTATGTGGTTGGTAGTGGATGTCGATCCACAATAGCTTGGATTTTGAGATCTTTTATGGAGTTGATTTTACCCACACACTCTAGCTGGCATTTGGCAGGGCCCCCGGAAGTGATAGCTGACTACCCTGGCTGGCATTGGGCAGGGCCCCTGGGGTGATTAGCTGCATGGGTAGTTGGATATAAGTTACTTGAGGTCCTCTTCAGAGTTGATAGGCCCGCACACTCTGTCTGGCTAGGGCAGGCCCCCAGGAGTGTTAGATGGCACACTTGGCTGGCTTGGGCAGTGTAACACGCCGGATCCGAAAGAGGGAAGCTTAGCAAATTGCAGCAGTACCAGGTGCTATCCACGGTGGCCAACCACAGCCCGTGGATTGAACCACGGTCCGTAGGTAGGTCCGTGGATTGGCCACTCAGGGAACTTGTCCAGGCCAGGAACCACAGTGGGACTTACGGACCGTAGGTGCGTCCACGGTCCGTGGTCCAGTAGCCGTTGGTCCAGGCAAAATTCTCTAAATCTACTGACGGACGTGCAGGACGGACCGGAGGTCCATCTACGGTCCGTCGATGGGGTCTCGTGGGTCACTGATGTTAGTTAATTTCAGGGTTAGTTGGGTCTTTTCCTAATTAATTAGTTTCTATACTATGTCGTTTTGTTTATGTTTAGGACCCCTATATAAGTCTTTTTACCCCCAAATTCACCCCATTTAATTCATTCTTCCAAATTCCCAAAAGAAAACCGACTCCTCTCCAAATATTCTCTCTCTGGGACTTGAAGAAGAAGAAGAAGGAGATTCAAGCTAGGGTTCAAGAGCAAGCTTCCATACTTCAATTCCTTTGGGCTTTGATAGTAAGGTATGACAGTTTTCATCCATGGAATTCCTAAATTCTCTATTTGAAAAGGGTAGAATTCTACAATTGAGTTAGGATTTTCTTCAATTAGCATGGGTTCTTTTCATTATTGATTTAATTGATTGGATTATGATCTTTTAAGCATGAATTGATGAATTCCTATGATTTTATGATGTTTTCCCCTATGAACCCATGTAATCCCCATGTTTTCAAGTTATGACTATATGATGTGGGATTTTGATTTTAAAGGAAGAGTTTTATGAAATTAAGCATGTAATGAGAGAATTGCATGAGTTTATGATGAAATCCAAATCGAACCCTTGTTTTCTAAAAGTTGATGATTGAAAGAGGGTTTTTGGCCTTGAAAGGTGATTATTGAACTATGCATGTTTTCATGAGAATTATGTAAATGGTTTGAGGGTGCTTTGAGAGTAATGTACCAATGATGATGTTGTGTTGTGAAAGGACATTCTCATAAACACATATTAGCATGATATGAAAGGTTTTCTCACATAGAAAGGATTCTTAGGTTGAAACGATTTCTCACCTAATTGAATCAATGAATAAGAGCTATCCTAATGAACTAGCTTGGATTGGCAAGATGACATGCCCTTCCATGGATAATGAGAATAAGTAAGAAATACTATATGCTTAGCACCGACTGGATATTGACATTGATATGGAAGCTCTCCCGTTAGTAGAGGCCGGGTTTCTAGAAGAAGTCTCATGAGATGGAAGCTCTCCCCCTATTGGAGGCCGGGTTTCTAGTAGAAATCTCGTTATCCCCTAATTATGCGCCCCCATAGGTTGTTTATCTAGTGGATCCAGTTAAGCTAGAAGTTCATGGTTTTACCTTAGGCAAGTAGAACAACCCTTTTCGGTGTGGGAGACACCGGGTGATCATGTTATAGCTCACATGGTCTCTATTTCGGTTAAGGATAATTCCCCACATTAATAATGAACTAACGTTACTCAAGGTGTATCTCATATGTGTTCAAAGGCTTTAAGATGATGTTAGCTTGCATTGACCATGAATTATGACTTATGTTTTTATAACTCTTTCATATGATGTTTTAGCTTTGTCAATTGCATGTCATGAAATGAAATGTCCTTTTTTACCATGGTTTAAATGTTTTATGCTTGGCTATCATACTTGGTACATTGTTTTGTACTAACGCATACTCTTGCCTACATTTTTCCTAAATGTAGGGTCCGACAGTCAGAGTCGATAGTTTTGTGGCTAGAGCTTGGATTTGATTGTTTCCCGAGCTTGGTAAGTCCTCATGGTTCGAGAACGGATTTCCTATGTTTAGTTTCTTTCATGTATTTTTACTTTTGAACATTATGTATGGGCTAGGCCCAATTTCATTCGATTGTAATAGATGGCTATGATGAAACAAAGTGTCTAGACTTCCGCTTTTCTTTATAAAATCTTTTTAGACTTGAAATGTTGTTTTACTCTTATTGTTCTATTTCTTATGTTATGAGAGCTAAGTGGCTTGTATGGAGTCCTTTGGGATTCTATACGTCATGTTACATCTAGGGGGTACCCCTGAGTTGTGACAAACGTGGTAATCAGAGCACAAGGATTAGAATGGTCCTAGGATGTCTCATAAGCCACGTCTAGTAGAGTTTTGTTCATAAGTGTGAAGTGCGCCACATTTATGAATGGGAAGCTACAAGATGATTAGGAAACTCTACTTCTTTCATTACTCTTAAGTCATGCGATAGAGTTTAACTCTATAAAGTCTCTCTCCTAATCCTTATCCTATGTTCTTCAGGATATGGCTACCCGAAGAGCTTATGCAAGAAGGAATGCGAGGGAGAATGTAGAGCAAGAAGCTCCTGCCTAAGCTCCTCAAGTTCTGGTTAATCCGTTGGCCAAGCATGTGTCCAATGCGGAGTTTAGGGCTGCTTTTCAAGGGTTGGCTCAAGTCGTGATGGCCCAAGACAATAGAAAGGTTTAGGTTCCCGTAAGCCCGAATATGAGTACGGCAAATTCAGGAGTGAGGGACTTCACAAGGATGAACCCTCCGGAGTTCTATGGGTCTAAAGTGGAGAAAGATCATCAAAATTTTATCGATGAGGTCTATAAGATTTTGATGATCATGGGAGTGACGTCGGTAGAGAAGGCAGAGTTGGTCGCTTATCAATTGAAAGGTGTTGCTCAAACATGGTATAACCAATAGAAATAAGGGAGACCGGAAGATGCGGGTCCTCTAGATTGGGAGAAGTTTAAGAGTGCTTTTCTTGATAGGTTATTTCCCCTTGAGATGAGGGAAGCTAAGGTTCTTGATTTTATTAACCTTCGACAAGGAAGTATGAGTGTGAGGGAATATGCTCTAAAGTTCACACAATTGTCTAGGTATGCTCCAACAATAGTTGCTGATTCAAGGGCTAGGATTAGTAAGTTCGTTTCAGGTGTGTCCAAAATGGTGGTTAAAGAGTGCCAAACCGCTATGCTCATTCATGATATGGACATCTCTCGTCTCATGGTGCATGAGCAACGAATTGAGGAAGAGAAACTCAAGGAAAAGTCTAGAAAAGTAAAAAGGGCTAAGATCGGTGATGGTAACTTTTCACATGCAAGGTCTGATGGGCAAGGTCGTCCTAGATTTTGGCAAAGGTTTTCCGGTCAAGGTTCCTCCAATGCTCCTCCAAAGTTCAACAAAGATAGGGTGTTGAACCCTAAGCCTCAAGGAGGAAATGATGGTGGTTCTTCATTGCCTATGTCTACTTGTGCTAAGTGTGGTAAGAAGCATGAGGGTAGGTGTCTAGCTGGCACGGATGGTTTCTTTAGTTGTGGAAAGAGTGGTCACAAAATAAGGGATTGCCTAATGCTTGCGGAAAAAGGAAGGGAAGGCAAGCAAGCTTCTCCTAGTGGTTCGAATTCCAATGCTCCTAAGCAAAACCACTTTTATGCTCTCCAAACCTGAGGTGAACAAAAGAGTTCTCCGAACGTGGTCACCAGTATGTTAAAAACTTTCAAAATAGATGTATATGATTTTCTTGATCCCAGTGCTACTTTGTCCTTTGTGACGCCATATGTGACGATGAGGTTTGATTTGCTCCCCGATGTGTTATTAGAACCTTTTTCTGTCTCTAATCCTGTTGGTGATTCTGTGGTGGCTAAGAGGGTCTATAGAAGATGTCTCGTTTCCTTGTCTAAATGAGCCTATCCTAGAGTGGAAGGGGGGAAATTCTATGCCTAAGGGTCAATTTGTCTCTTGTCTTAAAGCGAGAAAGATGATTTCTAAGAGTTGTGTTTATCATCTACTTAGGGTGAGGGATGTAGATTCTGAAACCCCTTCTCTCGAGTCAGTCCCCATTGTTAATGAGTTTTCGAAAGTATTCCCCAATGATTTTCCCGGTATTCCTCCCGAAATGGGAAATAGACTTCGGTATTGACCTTCTCCCAGATACGTAAAACTTAAGAAGTTGAAAAAACAATTGAAATATTTGTTGGATAAGGGTATCATCCGAACGAGTATCTCTCCATGGGGTGCTCCAGTTTTGTTTGTTAGAAAGAAAGATGGGTTTCTTCGTATGTGTATTGACTATCGTCAGTTGAACAAGGTAACCATTAAGAATAAGTATCCTCTTCCAAGGATAGATGATATGCTTGACCAACTTTAGTGAGCAAATTATTTGTCTAAAATTGACCTTCGATTGGGTTATCACCAATTGAGGGTTAAGGAAGATGACATTCTGAAGACGGCTTTTCAAACTCCGTATGGTCATTATGAGTTTTTGGTAATGTCGTTTGGGTTGACTAATGCTCCAGCGGTGTTTATGGATTTGATGAATAGGGTGTTTAGACAATACCTTGATATGTTCGTAATTGTGTTCATTGATGATATACTGACCTATTCAAGGAGTGATAATGAGAAAATTGATCATTTGAGGATTGTGTTACAAATTCTTAAGGACCGACAACTCTTTGCAAAGTTTAGAAAATGTGAATTTCAATTAAGGTCCGTAGCTTTCCTTGGTAATATTGTGTCAAGCAAGGGTATTGAGCTAGATCATATTAAGACGGATGCGGCCAAGAGTTGGCCTAGACCCCTAACTCCTTCGGATTTAGAAGCTTCTTCGGTTTGGCTGGTTATCATAGAAGGTTTATTGAGGGATTCTCTTCAATTGCCACTCCTTTGACGGCGTTGACTCAAAAGAAGGCTAAGTTCATATGGTCCGAAGCTTGTTAGAAGAGTTTCCAAGATTTGAAAGATAGACTTACTTCCCCTCCGGTGTTGACCTTACCGGAAGGGACGGATGGTTTTGTGGTTTATTGTGATGCCTCTAGAATTGGGTTAGGATGTGTGCTTATGCAAAATGGAAAGGTTATTGCCTATGCTTCAAGACAACTTAAGATTCATGAGAAGAATTATCCTACCCATGACCTTGAATTAGCGGCGGTTGTTTTTGCCTTAAAGATTTGGAGGCATTACTTGTATGGTGTTCATGTTGATGTATTTACCGACCATAAGAGTTTTCAATATGTGTTTAACCAAAAGGATTTTAATCTTTGCGAAAGAAGGTGGCTTGAGTTATTGAAAGATTATGACATAAGTGTTCTTTATCACCTCGATAAAGCTAATGTGGTAGCGGATGATCTTAGTCGGTTATCTACGGGTAGTGTTGCCCATATTGAGGAAGAAAAGAAAGAGTTGGTTAGAGATGTTCATAGATTGGCTCGATTAGGTGTTCAGTTAGTGGACCCCACCAAGGGTGGTGTTATGGTTCACAATAGCTCAGAATCATCTTTTGTGGCGGATGTGAAATCCAAGCAAGGTCTTGATCCAATTTTAGTAGAATTGAAAGAGGCGATGCTTAAGAAATCTATTGAGGCTTTCTCCCAAGGGGGAGATGGAGTGCTTAGATACAAAGATCGGTTATGTGTTCCAAATGTTGATGATCTGAGGGAACAGATTTTGATAGAAGCTAATATTCGTGGTATTCTATTTACCCTGGAGCCACCAAGATGTACCGTGATTTATGGGAGGTCTTTTGGTGGAACGGGATTAAAAAGGATATTGCGGGATTTCTGGCTAAGTGCCTAAATTGCCAACAAGTAAAGGTTGAGCATCAGAGACCGGGAGGTCTATCCCAAGATATTGGTATTCCTACTTGGAAGTGGGAAGATGTGAATATGGACTTTATTGTTGGTTTGCCTCGCACCCGACGACAATATGACTCTATTTGGGTGATAGTAGATCGGATGACTAAATCGGCTCACTTCATTCCCGTCAAGGTTTCCTATTTGGCGGAGGATTATGCCAAATTATACATAAGAGAAATGGTAAAGTTACATGGGGTGCCTTTGTCCATTATTTTCAATCGAGGTACCCAATTCACTTCTTAGTTTTGGAAGTCATTCCAAAAAGGGATAGGTACTCGTGTTAAGCTTAGCACGGCCTTTCATCCCCAAATCGATGGGCAAGCGGAGCGTACTATACAGACTTTGGATGATATGTTATGATCTTGTGTGATTGATTTTAAGGGTAATTGGGATGACCATTTGCCATTGATTGAGTTTGCTTATAATAATAGCTATCACTTGAGTATTGATATGGCTCCATTTGAGGCTCTTTATGGTAGGAGGTGTAGATCTCCCATAGGTTGGTTTGAGGTGGGTGAAGTTGCCTTGATAGGTCCCGAGTTGGTACATGAGGCCACTGAGAAAGTTTGACTCACTAGAGAAAGGTTGAAAACGGCTCAAAGTCAGCAAAAGTCTTATGCCGATGTGAGAAGAAGGGATCTTGAGTTTGATGTTAACAATTAGGTTTACTTGAATATTTCACCCATGAAGGATTTAATGAGGTTTGGTAAGAAAGGAAAGCTTAGTCCCTGATATGTAGGCCCATATAAGATTTTGAGGCGTGTTGGTAAGGTTGCTTATGAGTTAGATTTTCCAAATGAATTGGCATCGGTGCATCCCATTTTCCATGTCTCTATGTTGAAGAAATATGTTGGAGATCCGACATCTATAGTTCCCTTAGAGGGTTTGGGAGTTGATGAAAGTCTCTCATATGAGGAAGTTTCGGTTGAGATTTTAGACCGACAAGTCAAGAAGTTGAGAAATAAGGAAGTTGCTTCAGTGAAAGTGTTATGGAGGAATCATTTAGTTGAGGGTGCTACTTGGGAGGCCAAGGCCGATATGATGTCCCGATATCCTCATCTTTTTCATTCTACTCCTACTTTAGCTTAAGGTAATGAGTTCCTCATGGTTGATCTTTGTTTTGGAGTCATGTGTGTTTTATGTGTTTCAATGATTTCCATATTTATGCATGTTCATGAAAAAGCTTAAGTTTGAAAGAAATGACTTATATGATTTATTTTCCTCATGTTGTTGTGCATTGAGTATGAGTTTCCTATAAACTTCATGAGATGAATTGATGAACATGCTTTATATATGCTTTTTGAGATTGAATTGCATATGAGCTCTATGAGATTGTGTTGAGCATGCTTTTAGCTTGGAGAAGGTAGTTCCTCCTTGAACATGAGAAATTTTGAAAATTCATGCATATTGGGTTGATAGATGTAGTTCCTACTTCCTTTTGATGCATTTGAGTACGATGAGCTTGGAGTTGATGTTTCCTCCTTATTTATGTGCATTGCATGTATAATGGGCTGTTAGATTTAGTTTCACCCCTTTTATGATGTTTTTGAGAACGTCCTAGCTTGGAGTCGATAGTTCCTCCTTGGTTGTATTCATTGCATTGTTAGGTTGGGTTGATAGTTCCTCTCCTACTCTCTTAGAACTAGTTTAAATCTCATTCGAGGACGAGTGGTCCCAAGAGGGAGATATTGTAACACTCCGGATCCGAAAGAGGGAAGCTTAGCAAATTGCAGCAGTACTAGGTGCCATCCACGTCCGTGAATTGGCAACTCAGGGAACTTGTCCTGGATATGAACCATGGTGGGACCTACGGACCGTAGGTGGGTCCACGGTCCGTGGTCCAGTGGCCAATGGTCCAGGAAAAATTCTCTGAATCTACTGACGGACGTGCAGGACGGACCGTAGGTCCATCCACGGTCCGTCAATTGGGGTCTCGTGGGTCACTCCTGTCAGTTAATTTCAGGGTTAGTTGGGTCTTTTCCTAATTAATTAGTTCCTATACTATGTCATTTTGTCTATGTTTAGGACCCCTATATAAGTCTTTTTACTCCCAAATTCACCCCATTTAATTCATTCTTCCAAATTCCCAAAAGAAAACCAACTCCTCTCAAAATATTTTGTCGCTAGAACATGAAGAAGAAGAAGAAGAAGAAGAAGAAGAAGGAGACTCAAGCTAGGGTTCAAGAGCAAGCTTCCATACTTCAATTCCTTTGGGCTTTGATAGTAAGGTATGATAGTTTTCATCCATTGATTCCTTTCATCCATGGAGTTCCTAAATTCTCTATTTCAAAAGGGTAGAATTCCCCAATTGAGTTAGGGTTTTCTTCAATTAGCATGGGTTCTTTTCATTATTGATTTAATTGATTGGATTATGATCATCTAATCATGAATTGATGAATTCCTATGATTTTATGATGTTTTCCCCTATTAACCCATGTAATCCCCATGTTTTCAAGTTATGACTATATGATGTGGGATTTTGATCTTAAAGGAAGAGTTTTATGAAATTAAGCATGTAAAGAGAGAATTGCATGAGTTTATGATTAAATCCATATCTACCCCTTGTTTTCTAAATGTTGATGATTGAAAGAGGGTTTTTGTCCATGAAAGGTGATTATGGAATTATGCATAGAAAGGTTTTCTCACATAGAAACGATTCTTAGGTTGAAAGGCTTTCTTATCTAATTGAATCAATGAATCAGAGCTATCCTAATGAACTAGCTTAAATTGGCAAGATGTCATGACCTTCCATGGATAATGAGAATAAGTAAGAAAATACTATTTTGTGGGATTTATGCTTAGAACCGAGTGGATATTGACATTGAGATGGAATCTCTCCCGTTAGTAGAGGCTGGGTTTCTAGAAGAAGTCACATGAGATGGAAGCTCTTCCGTTAGTAGAGGTCGGGTTTCTAGTAGCAATCTCTTTATCCCTTAACTATGTGCCCCCATGGGTTGATTAGCTAGTGGATCCACTTAAGCTAGAAGTTCTTGGTTCTACCTTAGGCAAATAGAACAACCCTTTTTGGTGTGGGAGACACTGGGTGATCATGTTATAGCTCACATGGTCTCTATATCGGTTAAGGCTAATTTCCCAGATTAATAATGAACTAAGGTTACTCAAGGAGTATCTCATATGTGTTCAAAGGCTTTAAGGATGATGTTAGCTTGCATTGACCATGATTTATGACTTATATTTTATAACTCTTACATATGATGTTTAGCTTGGTCAATTGCCTGTCATGAAATGAAATGTCCCTTTTTAGCATGGTTTAACTGTTTTATGCATGGCTATCATACTTGGTACATTGTTTTGTACTAACGCATACTCTTGCCTACGTTTTTCCCAAATGTAGGGTCGATAGTTTTGTGGCTAGAGCTTGGATTTGATTGTTTCCCGAGCTTGGTGAGTCTTCATGGTTCGAGGAAGGATTTCCTATATTTATTTTCTTTCATGTATTTTTACTTTTGAACATTATGTATAGGCTAGGTCCAATTTCATTCGATTGTAATAGATGGTTATGATGAGACAAAGTGTCTTGAATTTCGATTTTCTTTATAAAAACTTTTTAGACTTGAAATGTTGTTTTACTATTATTGTTCTATTTCTTATGTTATGAGAGCTAAGTGGCTTGTATGGAGTCCTTCGGGATTCTATACGTCATGTTACATCTTGAGGGTACCACTGGGTCGTGAAAGGCATGGCTTCTGGAGTGTTACCCTATTGGGTAGTTGGATTATGGCATTTGGAGGGATTGATATACCCCCACGCGGCACTCGCCTAGCTGGGTAATGCCCTGGAGTTACTGGTAGGCTGGGTGGTATAATGTGGAAGTCAGACTTGTTGACTGGGTTTGAGTTGTTGGTTGTGTCGGTTCGGAGTTGGGTTTCCTTTGGGTTCTATAGTTGTGGCTTCTCTGTGTACTTGTCGGGCTTATGGGACTCCGTTTGGGTTCTTGTTTGTTTGTGCTTGAGTGTACCTAGCGGGTCTTATAGGGCCTAGCTGGGTTTAGGTTAAATATCCTAGACTAGCTCTTTGATTGTTCTGCTCTTATTTCTGTTGACCTCAGTTCGTGTTTTGTTCTATTTTTTCTGTCTATTTTTACCTTTCTTGCTCAGTCGGCCTATGATGCCTACTGGGTACCTATTGCTTTGGTACTCATGCTACACTCGGTATCTATTTTAGAGATGCAGGTCCGAGCACCAGCTATCAACGTTGAGGTCGAGCCTGCAGCAGTCTATTCTGGAGATGAGGATGAGCTCATGGCGTTCTGGGATTTTTTGTCTCTATTATATATTTACATTTTGACTTGCCTTTTGCTTTTTGAGGTAGTCTTGTTTCGGTGGTCCACTTTTGGGACTTATACTCTTTCAATAGTTCTGTACATGTGACTTCCAGGTTCTGGGAGGTATCTTTTGTGTATATAGTTTTGGGTTCGCTTCCGCCTTCCTCTTATGTGTTCTGTTTATTTATGCTTGGCTTTGTTGAGGATAGTTCCCCCTCAATCCCATTACTCTCAAGTTTCGGGACAGGGTTTGTCTTGCCTAGTGGAGGGTTGGTAGGCGCCATCATGGCTCGAGAAATTGGGTCGTGACTGAGTTGGTATCAGAGCCCCAGGTTCGTTGGTCTCCCTTGCACAGAGCTAACATCTAGTAGAGTCTTGAGGATCGGCGCGGAGACGTCTGTGACTTATCTTTGGAAGGATACAAGATTTCCTTAGGAAGTTTTCCTATTTCATATCATTTTTGTGCATTATTGTCCAGTTGGTTTCATGGAATCTTACTTGTTTCAACCCCAGTAGGGGATTCTTTAGTAGTGGATCAGGTTTGTAGATCCTATGTGGTGACTATTCGGGGGCAGGATACCAGAGCGGATCTTATTATGCTTAGTATGGTGGATTTTGATTTGATCTTAGGCATGCACTTGTTATCCCCTCACCGAGCGGTTTTTGATTGCTATGCAAAGATTGTTACTTTATCCATGCCTGGTATTCCGCCAGTGGTGTGGAAGAGTTCTCGTAGACGCACGCCATTTGGGGTGATTTCTTATGTACAGGCTCGGAGGCTAGTGGTTGGCTGGTGTTTGACATATTTGGCGTATGTTATAAATGTTATTAGGGAGGGCCCTACAGTTGATTCAGTGCCTATAGCTCGAGAGTTCACAGATGTGTTTCCTACCGACCTTTCAGTCCTACCCTCGGAGCGGGAAATTGATTTTTCCATTGATTTAGAGATGGGTACTCATACTATTTCCATCCCACCGTACCATATGGCCTCGGTAGAGCTCAAGGAGCTCAGTGTTCAGCTTCAGGATCTCTTGGGTAAGGGATTCATTCGGCCTAGTGTATCGCATTGGGGTCCCCAGTCCTGTTTGTGAAGAAGAAGAATGGTACTATGCGGATGTGTATTGATTACAGGCAGTTAAATAAAGTGATGGTGAAGAACCATTATTCTATGCCTCGTATTGATGATCTATTCAAACAGCTTCAGGGAGCCGTAGTGTTTTCAATGATTGACTTGAGATCCGTCTACCATCAGTTGAGGATTACAACAGCGGACATCCCTAAGACAGCATTTCAGACTCGTTATGGCCATTTTGAGTCCCTAGTGATGTCTTTTGGGTTTGCTAATGCCCTTGTAGCCTTCATGGATTTGATGACTCGTGTATTAAGGCCTTATCTGGACTCCTTCCCCATCATCTTCATTGATGATATCTTGGTATACTCGCGGAGCCATAGTGAGCATGAGCAGCATTTGAGGATAGTGCTCTAGACTTTGAGAGATAATCAGTTGTATGCCAAGTTCTCAAAGTGTGAGTTTTGGCTTGAGTCCATAACATTCTTGCGGCATGTGGTGTCCAAGGACGGCATTATAGTGGATCCGGTGAAGATTGAGGCTATTCGTGGTTGGGCCAGGCCCACTTCTGTGACTGAGATTCAGAGCTTTGTCAAATTGGCAAGATATTACAGGCATTTTGTCGAGGGTTTCTTTACTATAGCAGTGTCATTGACTCGGTTGACTCTCTAGGATGTTCCCTTTGTGTGGTCAGAGGAGTACGATAGGAGCTTTCTGAGGCTTAAGGAGCTTCTTACCACCGCTCCTATATTGACTCTTCCAGTTGAGGGCGAGGGCTTTACGGTATATTGTGATGCATCCGGCATTGGTTTGGGTTGTGTGTTGATGCAACAGAGCCGGGTTATTGCTTATACGTCGAGGGAGCTTAAGCTGCATGAGCGCAACTACCCCACTCATGACTTGGAGTTGGCGACGGTATTTTTCATGCTTAAGATCTGGAGGCATTACCTATATAGAGTTCATTGCGAGATCTACACTGATCATAGGAGCCTTCTGTACATTATGACCCAGAGGGATCTTAATTCGAGGCAGTGCCGTTGAATTGAGCTCCTGAAGGACTATGACCTCTCTATTCTTTACCATCCAGGCAAGGCGAATGTAGTAGCGGACGCCTTATGCTGGAAGGCGGGGAGTATGGGTAATCTAGCCTTCCTTTCTGTTTCGGAACGACCTTTGGCTTTGGACATTCAGTACTTAGCCCATTAGATTATCAGGCTTGATGTTTCAAATTCCAGTCGGGTATTAGATTATGTGAGAGTTCAGTCATCCCTGCTTGATCAGCTCTGCATTCATCAGTTCGAGGATGAGTCTTTAGTGGCACTTAGATATAGAGTCTTGGCAGGCGATGCCGGGCAGGCTACTTTAGATTCAGATAGGGTTTTGAGGTTTGCCGGTAGGTTTTGTTTTCCGAGAGTTAGGGATTTGATTCAGTTGATCCTTAGCGAGGCCCATGATTCCAGGTATTTTATCCATCCGGGCACCGCTAAGATGTATCGTGACTTGAGGCAACAATTGGTGGAGTGGTATGAGGAGGGACATCGCAGACTATGTGTCCCGTTCCTTGTGTTGCCAGCAGGTGAAGGCTGAGCATTTGCATCCTGGTGGTGAGTTGCAGAGATTACCCATTATTGAGTTGAAGTGGGAGCACATCACCATGGATTTCGTGGTGGGTTTACCTCGTACTACTAGAGGTGTTGAGAACATTTGGGTCATCGTAGATCGATTGACCAAGTCAACACACTTCCTTCCAGTTCATACTTCCTTCGGTAGTGAGAGGTTAGCTCATATCTACATTCAAGAGGTAGTCTGTCTTCATGGTGTGCCTGTTTCTATCATTTCAGATCGGGGTTCACAATTCACCTCCAGCTTTTAGAGGGTATTTTAGGAGGAGTCGAGCACCCGTGTCGATCTTAGCACAGCCTTTCACCCGTAGACTGATGGTCAGTCGGAGTGTACTATTCAAGTTCTTGAGGATATGTTGTAAGCCTATGTTATGGACTTTAGAAGTCAGTGGGACCAGTTCTTGCCTTTGGCATAGTTTACGTACAACAACAGCTACCATTCTAGCATTCAGATGGCCCCGTTTGAGGCCTTGTACAGTAGACATTCTCGCACTCCAGTTGGTTGGTTTGAGTCTACGAAGCCTAAGCCGTGTGGTACAGACTTGTTTTAGGAGGCCTTATTTCATGTGAGGTTATTTCAGGATAGGCTCAAGACGGCTCAGAGTAGACATCAGAATTATGCAGATTGCAGGCGTCGACCATTGAGATTTGCCATTGGTGAGCGGGTATTCCTCCGAGTATCGCCTATGAAGGACGTGATGAGATTTGGGAAGGGGGAAAGCTTAGCCCCAAGTACATTGGGCCTTTTGAGACTTTTAGGACAGTTGGTTATATGGCCTATGAGTTAGATTTACCCCCAACTATTAACCTAGTTTTCCATGTTTCGATGTTGCACCGGTATGTTCCAGATAAGTCTCATGTGCTCCAGTATGATGTCGTTGACTTGGATGATCGCTCCTATATTGAGGAGCTCGTTGCTATTTTGGCCAGAGATGTGAGGCAGCTGAGCTTTAGAGCCATTCCTATGGTGAAGGTCTGATGGAGGCATCGTCCAGTCGAGGAGGCTACCTGGGAGACCGAGCGGGAGATGCGGGAGCAGTTCCCTAGCTTATTTGAGCCCTCAGGTACTTCTTGACTCTTACTTTCGCGGACGAAATTCCTTTTAGTAGTACATGTTGTCATGACCCTCCAGGTCATTTCTGTGTTTATGCCTTCTTTCCGTCATTTAGAGCATTCCTGTAGGACCACAAGTCATTTATGACTTGCTAGCATTGATTGTTCGGTCGCCTGGTCGTTCATTTGAGTTTTATCCCCGTTTTACTGTTTTAGAGCTTTTGAAACTTGAAAAGTTGATTTCAGTCATAACCTAAGGTAAAAGACATCAGAGAGGAATTATGACAGCTGAATAAGCTCCGGAGTGGCCAAATTAGGCTAGTAGCATGGTTGGCACGAGTCTCGAGGTTTTCGGTAAACTTTGGGGCCATTTGGTGCTTTTGCCTTTGAATTTTGGCTTAAGTTTGACTTTGGTCAACATTCTTGATAAACGCTCTTGGATGAGAATTTCGTCATCACGGTTAGTTCTGGAATGCCGATTTTGGTCTTGAACAAACCTTTGTGCGCTTCCCAGGTCTTCCGGTCTTATTCCGAGGCCCGTTGTGGAAATTTGCTAAAAGTGGCATTTGGGTGTGGGGCCCACTTTTATATCGAAATGACCTCGTATTAAAATTTTAACTGCGTAATTGAGTCCAGAATGTCGAATTTAATGGGGTAGCATATCTACTTTATTTTCATCGGGTCCCGAACGAATTTCGAGGGTACGTTCGGAGACTTTTAAAAAACACATAGCAAAATCTGGTGTAGCTAGTGCAGACCTTTAGCGACCAGAATATAGTCCTTTGGCGACCACATTTACCTTTTAGCGACTAGAACTGTTGCTATTTATATAGCGAAAAATCAGAGTCAACCTCATTTTGAAACTTCGATATCTCAAGTTCTAGAGCTCCATTTTGAGTGATTCAAAGTCCAATGTGTTCAGGTTTGCATTGGCTGTGTTGGTAACTATCCAGAGCGTGTCGGAAAGTATTTGATTGTGGTGTATCTGCATTGTAAGTGGCTGCCCCAAGTCTCTTTTTGTGTAAACTTTTGCATTTTTGTTTGTTGTTGCATGGAGCTGTTCCGAGCCCCGAGAGGTGCTCCGTTTTGGAACACAAGCTCGGGGGAGGGTTTAGGACCTCTTAACGGAGTTAATTCTGGAAATTCCAGAGCGGGTCCCACATTTCCTGATTTTGACTCTGAAATCGGTTTGTCTCTGATTTTGATGATATTAGTGTCTAAACGACTGTGTTGAAGTTGTGATTCTATTTTTGATAGCGTGGCAGAAATACGAGGCCGTTCGGAAGGGAAAAGCTCCGGGAGAGGTATTTGGAGAGAGCGCGGTCGGCCTTCAAGTAGGCTACGACTTCTTTTCCTTTAGATTGAGCCTGATTGTGTAATTGCATGCTGAATTGTGTGAATCTGGGGTGGGATGCTAGTATTTCTTTTCTTCTTCTCAGAAACCATGTTGTAGGGTTGATTTTCGGGTTGTTTTGGGGTTAGTACCATGTTCTCGGAGGGGTTGTTTATCTGTGGGTATTTATGAATTACCTGTTGGGCTATTTATTTGTCGGTGCATGCCTAGTATCTAGTAGGCTATTTATTTATGTTGGAATTTATATTTGACCTTAGTCTAGGACAGACTAGTGTTGCCTTAAACACATGCACATGGTTGACTTTAGTATGTATCCGACGTTGATTTGGATGAACTAGGTCCTTATAGACCGGCATAGCAGACTTGGGTCTAATAGTTGAGCCTAGCTTTGGGCTTTTTATTGCTTGTGATCCTTCTGGCTTCTCTCCCCATTTCTGTGATGCCGATTCGTTATCGAAGGCGTAGTATTTTCCTAGTTTGGGTGTTTCACGTTCGGTTCTGGTGTGAGGTAGTTGGTAGTGGACGTCAATCTACGGTGGCTTAGAGTTGATTCACACGTTTTGAAGTGGTTGGTAGCGGACGTCGATCCACGATATCTTGGAATTTGAGATCCTCTACGGAGTGGATTTTACTCGCACACTATGGATAGCATAGGGCAGGGCCCCTAGGAATGATAGCTGACTCACCTGGCTATCATTGGGCAGGGCCCCCGAGGTGATTAGATGGCTGGGTAGTTGGATAAAAGTTACTTCATGTCCTCTTCAGAGTTGACAGGCCCGCGCACTCTGTCTAGCTAGGGCAGGGCCACCGGGAGTGTTAGATGGCACACTTGGTTGGCTTCGGCAGGGCCCCAGAGTGTTAGCCTATTGGGTAGTTGGATTAGGGCTTATGGAGGGGATTGCTATACCCCCGCGCGGCACTCGCCTGGCTAGGTAATGCCCCAGATTTGCTGGCGGGCTGGGTGGCCTGATGTGGAAGTCAGACTTGTTTACTGGGTTGGAGTTGTTGGTTGCGTCGGTTTGGAGTTGGGTTTTCTTTGGGTTCTGTAGTTGTGGGTTCTCTGTGTACCTGTTGCGCTTCTGCGAGTCTGTTCGGGTTCTTGTTTGTTTGTGGTTGAGTGTACCTTGCGGGTCTTGTGGGGGGCCTAGCTGGGTTTAGGTTATATATCCTTAGACTAGCTCTCTGATTGTTCTGCTCTTATTTCTTGTAACCTCTGTTCGTGTTTGATTCTATTTTTTCGGTCTGTTTTTACCTTTCTTCCTCAGTCGGCCTATTATGCCTACTGGGTACCTATTTCTTTGGTACTCATGCTACACTCTGCATCTGTTTTTGTGATGTAGGTCTGAGCACCAGCTATCAGCGTTGAGGTCTAGCCGGCAGCAGTCTGTTCTGGAGACGAGGGTGAGCCCATGGTGTTCTAGGATTTCCTGTCTCCATTTCGTATTTACATTCTGACTTGCCTTTTGCTTTTTGAGGCAGTCTTGTTTCGGTGGTCCACTTTTGGGACTTGTACTCTTTCAGTAGTTCTGTACATGTGACTTCCAGGTTATGGGGGGTATCTTGTGTATATATAGTTTTGGGTTCGCTTCCGCCTTCCTCTTATGTGAATAGTTTATTTATGCTTCATTTAGTTGAGGATAGTTCCCGCTCAGTCCCATTACTCTAAAGTTCTGGTACACGGTTTAGCTTGCCTACTGGCGGGTTTGTAGGCGCCATCATGGCTCGAGAAATCGGGTCGTGATACGGAACCATTAATACAAGTAAACACATAAGGAATTTCCACAAGGATTTCAAATCGGCCTTAAACACACTAACCACACATGGGGTCTTACCATAGCCAACGAAACACCCAATATCAAACAATGCATAACCACTAGCTAAAAGACCATAACTTACCAATTTCCGCATCTGGGGAACCCTCATGATCTTGTCTAGTCTGAAGGGCATAAAACCTATTATGTTTTTGACCGCCACTAGGGCCTTAAGAAGGGTAAGGTTGAGCCCACCGATGATAATCTCCCTCATTCTTAGCAACTGTAGGACAATTCCTTATCTTATGATTCATTCTTTCACAACTGAAACATACATTAGAATCGGCTAGACGCTCACCCCTATGGCTTTGTCCGCACTTTGGACACTTAGATACCATTTGCTCACTAGAACCATTACCTTGAGAGCGATTACTTCCATCGGACCTCGAATGTGAAAAGTTGCCATCACCAGTCTTGGCCCTCTTTGCCTCCCTAGACCTTTCCTTAACTTTCTCCCCTTCAATTTGTTGAGCATGAACCATAAGATGATAATTTTCCATATCATTGATAAGCATGGTGGTACAACATTCCTTAACCACCATTTTGGACACACCCGAAACAAACAAACTTACACATTCTTGCCCTAGGGTCGGCAATCATCGTAGGAGCATATCTAGACAATTGTGTGAACTTCAAAGCATATTCCTTCACACTCATGTTTCCTTGATGAATGTTGATGAATTCAAGAAATTTTGCCTCCATCATATCAAGGGGAAAAATCCTATCAAGCAAAGCAACTTTGAACTTTTCCCAATCGAGAGGACCCGCATCTTCCGCCCTCTCTTCATTCCAATGGTTGAACAATATTTGAGCAACACCCTTAAGTTAATAAGAGGCCAATTCCTCCTTTTCCACCGGCGTAACACCCATGATCATCAACACCTTATACACTTCATCAATGAACTCTTGAGCATCTTCCTCAACCTTAGAACCATGAAACTCTGGAGGATTCATTTTAGTGAAGTATCTCAGCTCTACATTAGTCACTTCTTCAGCCAAAGGATCGACGGAAACTTGAGGAGCTTGAGGAGGAGCTTCTCGTTCCACATTCTCTGCCGCATTCTTTCTAGCATATGCCCTTCGAGTGGCCATATCATGTAGAGCTTTGGTTAAGAATTAGGAGAGAGACATTATAGAGTTAAACTCTACCGCATGACTTTAGAGTGATGAAAGAAGTGGAGTTTCCTTACCATCTTATAGCCTCTCATTCATAAATATAGCGCGCTGCACACTAATGAACAAGACTCTATTCGACGTGGCTTATGAGACTTCCTAGGACCTTTCTAAACCTTGTGCTATAAATACCAAGATTTTCACAACCCAAAGAATATCCTAGGCATAACATGGTGTATAGGACCCTGAGAGGCCCTACACAAGCCACTTATCATGCATCATACAAGATAATAAAAAATCAAGAGAATTTAAAAATAAAAGAATATTGTCTAAACATGAGAGTTTATAAAATGTAACTGAAGTCTAACATAGTCTAAAAGCCGCCTAGTACATCAAGAGTGATCGGGACGTAACCCGTACATCACTTACAATACGTAAAAAGAAGTAAAGACAATAATCAATAAAGTTCGGTCCTCGGAACATGAAGACTCACCAATCTTCTATCTATTAAATGATCCCTAGCCACAGAGATGCGAATCAGGAGCGTTGGATCCTACATTATTTAGAGAATGTAGGCAAGAGTATGTGTTAGTACATAAAATGTACCAAGTACGATAGTCATGCATAAAAGTATGAAATCATGCTAAAAGTACTTTTCATGACATGCAATGACCAAGTTTAAAACATAAGATAAGAAGTTAGAAACATAATCGTGATCATGGCTAGAAATCATCTTAAATCACATGTGAGACACTTCTTGAAATAACCTTCGTTCATTATTGTAGGAGATTTACCTTTAATCTTAACTAATCTTATCATTATGGGACTTGGGTATTCACCTCTTGTCCTATCATTATGGGACATGGGTAATTGCCTCTTGTCTTATTATTATGGAACATGGGTAATCTCCTCTTGTCTTGTCATTAGAGGACATGGGTAATCTCCTCTTGTCTTATCATTAAGAGGCATGTGTAATTTCCACTTGCCTTATCATCCATGGAAGGCACATAAAGTAGTCAATCCAAGCTAGGTTTCATTAGATTAGCTCCTAAATCTTGATTCAAAGCTTAGTTGAGAAAACCTTTCAACTCTAATAATCCTTTATATGAGAAAACTCTTTCACAATCATGCTTTCATATGTATGTGAGAAAGCCTTTCACAACAAAAACAAGCACATTGATACTTCACTCTCAAAGCATCCTTAAAACATTTACATCATCTTCATAAAGAACATGCATATCTTCATAAACTCATCTTTCATGAGTCAAATGCTTCATCATACAATCATTTCTAGAAAACATGAATCTCACATGGGTTCATGGGGATTTAACTTAGAAACATGAAATTTATTCAATTCATCCATAAAAAGACATAAATCAATTAATAATATCATAATTTAAAAGAACCCATGAGATTGAGTAAAAACCTGAACTTCCATTGGAGATTCTACCTAGTGAAAATAGGAGAATTTAGGAACCCTACGGAGGAAAGGACTCCATAGGTGAATAATATCATACCTTGATGCCAAAACCATTAAATCAGTGGTGAATTTGGTGACTTAACTTGAAACCCTAGCCTTTTTCTTCAAACTTTAGAGAGAGAAATATTTGGAAGGATGAACTTGATAAACATTTGGAATTTTAGAAGAATGAATTGAATCAGGAGATTTTGGGGGTAAAAATGTTTATAAAGAGTTTCTAATAAAGGGTAAAACGACATAGTATTGGGTTATGTCAATTAGACAAAAACCCAAAAGCCCTTAAAAAAACTGCCGACCTCACCAACGGGCAGACCTACGGTCCGTTGATCAGACCATGGACCGTCCTGATTGGTCGTGGGTGAGATTAGAGAAAATTGGATTTTTGACCCCATCGATGGACCCATGTACGGTCTATAGGTCCACCTATAGACTGTACACCTCAGCCGTGGGTCCCTACTTTAGGCTCTAAAATTTCTCTAAGTCCGGGGCTCACCTACGAGACCTCTTACGACTCATGCATATGAGAACAGACCGTCCTGGTGAATCGTACCAAAATACTGAAACTTTGATAATTTTAGGAAATCAAGACTGCCCAACCATTTCCCGAACTACGGATCGTGTGTCAGACCACGGGCCGTTGGTGGCTCTGTTGGTACTGGCACCAGATCCTGGACAGCTGTAAATTTCTCATCTTTTGGAATCTGAGGTGTTATAACAAATTTCTATGGTCTTCCCGATGCCGATAATGAAGTTCACACTTCAAAGGCAAGGAAAGTGGGCAAAGAGTGGTTTATGATACACTTGCATCGGGCCATAGGGCTAGGTGGATTGAGAACAACCACCAAATTAGATCTTAAGAGTTCACATCTGAAGCCAAGACTTAGCTTTCCATCATTTGTAGCAGGGTTATACCTTCGAGGAATAAGACCGATCTGTCTCTTGATCAAACACTTCTTATTTGTGTCATCATGGAGGGGATTCCTACTAATGTTAGGCGGATTATTGTGCAACACATTCTTGAGGTTGTCTTCGAAGGTACAAAGAGTCTCTCTTACCCTTCTTTAATTACTTATCTATTCCTAACAGATGAGGTGGAGCCACATGAGGGAGAGAGCATGAGGAGTCTCGAAGGCCCTATCTATCCACTGAAAAAGAAGTGTCCAAGGCATGTTATAAAGAAAAGAAAGATTGATGTGCAAGATCCAACATTTGGCACTTTCACTGAGGACACTACTTCACCTGGTTCAGACTCCATCCCTCCTCCAACTGAGTTGTTATGGAAGGGACCACCAGAACTAGTCCATTTATCAGGACAGATACATGATTTGGACACTCAAATACACTTACAGGTTCACGAGTTGACTCTGAGTCTTCCTACAGGGCCTAGAGAGAGCTCTTCGGTCTCATGTAGTGTTACTTCTACTTTTCAACTCTAGTGTTGGATCAACAGATTATCGAGGATAGAATAGAAAAAATGGAAAGGATGCAGAAAAAGATGAATGGGCTTGAAAAGAAGAAAAGCAAGTTCTTGAACAAGATGATGAGTACACTTCAGAAAGACGGTGGGTCGGGAGATGAGGTTGATGATTATGTCCTTTCAGACCTAGATAGCTCCTCCGATGAATGATGATCTTTGTAGGGAGTCCCTCATATTCTCTTTTTATTATGGTACTGTAAGGACATAATTACATTTTCAGTTGGGGTGCCTCCCTTGTGGGGCTTAATTTAGATTGGTTTTGCATCTGACTATGCCTTTTTGGGCTTGTTTTTATTTTGATTTGTGGATAATGTGCCCTTATCGGGGTTTTTGATATATTATGTTTGGTTGGTTTATTTTATTTCATTTCTTGTACTTTATAGATTTTTTGTTTTTATTTTAAATAATTATGATATGGATTGATGATGCCCGATGATGGATAGAGTGATGACTTTCTTAAGGGTAAATCATCGATTTCTTATGAGTGTTTTATTGGTGTTGGATGTGGTGAAGTTTTAGTAGATGACCGTGAATAGATGCATGAGGTTTCTAGATGATGGATTGGTTGACGACTTTCTTAGGGGAAAAATCATCGTCTTTTTGGAAAGTTGTGCCTTGGTTGGTACGAAGAACATAGTTTTGCATGTGGAAAGTGTTCGCTTTTGTCACCTAGAACTTTCCCGGTGGATCTTGATTGAGTTTGGTTGGAGAGATGATCTTAGACTTTCTTTGACATTCTTGATGTCCACTTGGCCTAAAAATTGCACCTTTGCACTAAATATACCCTTAGTTGTCTCCTTTGAGCCTTATCCTTTTTATTGGTAACCACATTACAAGCCTTGTCCTTTTTGAAAATGTAACCCTCTTTTGAACTCTTCCTTCCTTGAACTTGAGAATTGTGAAAGTTAGGCTAAAATTCTAAGTTTGGGGTGTTATGGGAAACTCATAAATGAGATGCTTACCACATGAGGGTTTGATAAAAAAAGATTTGACAATGGAGGAAAAATCTTCAAAGAAAGAAAATAGTTTTGAATAAAAAAGAACGAAAGAGAATAATGAGACGTGTATCCTCCAAAAGTTGAAAAATGGTTGCATGTGGGAATCTAGAGTGGAAATAAGAAAGGACTGTGAAATGTGCATTGAGTTGAAAACCGAAGAAAAAGTGGAAAATTTGGTGAATGATGAGGTATTGTGTAGAATTCAAGGAGGGTGTGGTAACTTGTACCTAAATGAAATCCTAAACTTCCCTAAGCCTACATTACAAGCTTAACAAAGTCCTTTGAGATTTCCAACCGAATGAAGTTTAGTCAATTTTGATTGAAAATATGAGCAAGCCTATGGTGTGGCATTTGTGTTCATGAGATTTTTTTGTGAGTGTGAGATTTTGCATTTTTGTCCCTTGTCATGTTAATATTGTGTGCGTATGTTGGGACATTACTTTCCTTATGAGGGCATGTAAGTTGATAAAGTGGTGATTTTGAAAATTCCTAATTGAGTCATATGAGCATGAAAAATAACTATCGAGTTGAGTCACTTCTAGAGTTTGAGTTGTTGTTACTTAATGATTGTCGGTTCTTGAAAATGAGCCATGAGAATGAGGGGAATTATTTTGACAAATTTTGCATGTGGACTATTTGTTAGTACCAAACAAAGCCATTTCATTTGTGCTTGATTGAATAAAGGTGATATTGATTTGTGGTGTGTGTAGAAATGAGAGGCTCTTATGTTTTTTATTTTCTTAATTGAGGACAAGCAAGGTTTCTAACTTGGGGGTATTGATGAGTGGTGGATTTACAGTCATTTGAGGCTTTTTTCAAGGTTATGTTGCCTTGCTTTAGTTTGTAACTGGGGCTTTTAAGGTGGTTTCTTCATAATTGTAGAAAAATGAAATGGAGAGTTAATTTAGAAGATATTTGAAGAAATTGAGTGGAATTGAAGTAAGAAGAGGTCAACTGGAAGAAAGTGGAACTAGAAAAAGTTTTCTCATCGCGATCACGTGAGGCAAAGGTTGCGATGCAGAAGAAATTCAGATCTCACAATCACGTGGTCAGAGGTCGCGATCGCGTGACCCAATGACACTAATCATTGTGACCACGTGAATTAGTTATCGTGGCCATGAAGGGTAAAATGCCAGGGACCTGGGCAAATTGGGAATTTCACCAAATTGATCCCAAAAACCATTTTTACACTCATCAATAGTCATTGTTCATCCATCATCCATTGTATACAAAAATCCTAGATACGAATTAATCTTCTTATCTTAGACTTAGAGAGAAAAACTTGTTGATTTCAATTTGGATAAAGATTTGGAGGCAAGTTGCCTTACAATTTAGGTGTGGAATTGAAGATTGTGTTCTAATTATTAAAATTTCTTATTCCCTTCTTCATTTCCTTGCTTTCAATTGCTAGAATTGTAGGTGTAATTGTGTAATTGAGATTGGGGTTTTGTGCTTGAAATAGACAATTCATGTGGGTCTTGATTGATAATTCTAATGTTGTTGTATGTGATTCCATGCTTTCATGAATAGAGTTCAATCTAATTTTCATGCTTTAATCTATGATTTGAGATTGCATGCTTGAATTTAGCTTCCAATCTTTGTGGATTGCTTGAAAGAGAATTCGTGAAGTTGAGAATTATGTTAATATTCATTTTGGCTTTGATTCCTAAATTTGAGACTTGAAGGAGATAATTTATTTGTTAAATGATAAACTTGCTAAAATAGGGGTTTAGATTAAGGTATTGGATTGTATTGTTGTTGAACACGATTGAACCGAAAGGAGATTTCATGAGAAAGCACTTTGAGACCAAAACGAGATAAGTGTTAATTGATGATGATCTAGCCTACCTTTGATTGAGTTACATATGTTGAGTGGCAATGGATCGTTGAATGAGTATTGAGTTGATTTCCCAGAATCCCTATTATCCATTGCTTGATATTGTCTTTGCCCAAATCCTTTGTTTAGTTAGAAAATCTCTCTTAATTTGATAGTTTTGTAAATTATGTGTTTAGGTTCAAACTCATAGTTATTTATCCTTCGTCTTTTCGATTGCTGGCAAATTGTTCCCTGTGGGATTCAACCACAACTCTTAGTTGGGTATTATTATTGATGAAGACCGTTTAATTTTCAGACTCTTTGTAAGGGTAATTTGTGTGTTATCAACGTGCTGGCTAGTCAAGTAAAAACGGAGCACATACCAGATGCCTCTAATGTTCCATATAGAAAAGGAGCACGTCAACGACACCTCATAAGTCTCAAAATTAGTAAATCTAGTGATCCAGGTGGTACGACTCTCATTAAAGCTAGTTTAGAATAAAAGTCGAGTGAAAACTATATTTCTCCATGAATGATAATGATGATCCAACGCATGAGCCGGGATCATACCACAAAACATGTGAGAATGAACTACCAAGGCAATTAATGCCATCACCAGTATTCAAACAAGGCACTAGCAATCAAATAAAAATAAGTCAAATCAAACCACATTACCAAGGAGGAAAGTACTAACCTGGGATCCACATGGTCCTCAAACACGGCCTCGAGCCCAACAATATAGTCAAAGATCAAAGGATCATAGAAATCCTACCGTTAAACAACAAGCAAAGGGACTAAGAAAAGCTTCTGAATCAATCAAAAGGGGAGAAAAACTCAAGGGACGACGCCTTACCCTAATCATACCGCTCTAGTCCATGACTGAGCACAACTAGTGCCAACCTACGGTTACAACGAGCCACAAAAGTTTCAAGCACCAAGACAAGATGAACAATCCAACACATGCCCTAGATGGATCAATTCACCACTACAAGGGTGATAAAACACAGCCTAAGGCATCTAATGCTCAAACCTAGCCTAAGTTATTACAACATCCACTACTAAAAGGACTTTCGTCTGCAAAGGTAGAAGGACAGTTATATCCTAAAGATACAAAGAGACGAGCATACTGGGTTTACATGTTCCTTCAAACCCACCAACACCCTCTCAGATCGAACAACGCAAGCTCAGAACTTAGGCTAAGATGAGAATCCTCAAGTCTACTTCAGAACTCCCTAAACTCTTCCAATTGCTTTTTGGGCTCCAACTTGTTTGCATCAAAACTAGACTTGCCTTAAGCACCAGGTTCATTTGAGAAAACCAACACCACTTTGAAATAATCAAATCGAACAAACATAGGAAAATGGGAAAATCAACCCAACTCACCAATTGAAATACTCACCTTATGCTCCAAATCTAACATCTTTTAACAATCGAAAGCGTTTTATTAGTCCTTAGCTATTCAGGACATCTCTGGTACCATCTGAAACCTACCTACAAACCCACACAACCTAAACCTCAGGAGAACTACATGCTCCACCTAAACATTGAGGAATAACATCTACTAAAACAAGGAAATTAGCCCAAGGTAAAGACAAAAATCCATTCCTCACTCTCACAAACCAACAAATCTAGCTGAGACACAACCTTCTAAAGCTATCCATGCTAACCAAATGATGAACATTCTATTATCAACATGGACGCACTGATCTTTGCTCTAGTGACCTACTTCAAGCAAGGTAATTTCTGAAAAAGACCAACACCATGAGCCAACAAGCTACTCGCCCACAACATATATGAACCAACCACCCAGTCTAAGGGAAACCAAGCTGATAGGCGGCGTATTGACATAGTCAACTAGACGGTAGTGGCCAAGGGTACCACTACCATCATGAACCGCACAAGCTATCAATCAAGATGAAAGATGACCTCATCCTAAAAAAAGAACCAAATCATGGATTCCACAAATTACATTCACCCCATCATGAAAATGAACCTTCTTAGAAAATTTCCATTTTCTAACAACATCTTGAGTCTAAAGCCACTGATGAACACCACCACTTTGACTTCAAATCACAAACCAACCTCGAGTGATATCAACACAACTGTCGAGACAAAATGAAAGTAGTAACAAGGCACAATTAGGAATTTACCTCCAAATTTTGGCTATCCATAACCAAAGACCAAGACCACCAGATGAAGACAAATCCAAAAAGACCGAACGAGCAAAAACAAAACTTCACAACCGAGGATAAGACTAAGGCAAAGGAAGAAAGCGGACAACTAGGACTACCACAAAACTACAAAAGGCTAATTTACCGCATACACAACTTGGACACCTAACAACCTCCAAACTTCTACTAAAAAGGGACGACACACACCTAAGGCAACCTTCTAAGTCAACTAAGCCCTACAATACACAAATCTCAAATCGAGCAAAGCTGGTCTAGCTAACTATCAACAAAAATCTTCATAACAGTGAGAACACACAACAAGGGTAGAAATAGGAAACCAGTAATCCAAAGACCACCAACATAACAAAACCATCAAGGAAAAGGCAAAAAGAGATACTAAACCAGCACTCCCAATAGAAACAACACGGCCTAGTCGATCCACTACTGAAAAATCAACTACATGAGACAAATGACATACACAATCCTCAAATCAAGATTCATAATAAGCCAAATGAACCTGGATGTTATGTAAACCCCAAATAACATAAAATAATAACAAAGGGATAAAACAAAGAGATTGCATCCAAAGAAGGGATACCAGAAGCCTCAGCCTTTGATGGCCTGTAGAAGTAGAGAATGGATTTTTCCCAGCCTCAACCTGAGCACCTAATGTAGAACCAGCAACACCAAAGGCACCACATCTGACTGAAGGTGCAATCAACCCATAAAATTGACATAGCTGAATAGCTCTCCTCGTGGTCCCAAGCAAGGGACAAAATCTAGACCGATGGCCAAGATCTCCATAGCTACTGTACCACCTCAAAAAAATGGAATTTGAGTTGGAAAGAAAAAGTTGCATTTTTGGCACAGAGGTAGTGTCCTACGGAAGCCATCTATGAACTGTAGGAGGTCATATGGGCCATAGAAAGGCAGATTGGTTTAAGTTTGGAAAATTTCAAGTCTCTGATGTTTGACCAACAAAATAATAGGATGAGTTATAGAGTGGTGTACGGGCCATAGAAGGGACTTGTAGAAGTGATCCAGACTTACTAAAATTTAGGACATAAAGTTGGGTCTACGAAAGAAGTCTATGGACCATAGAATGGGCGATGTCCTCTAGAATAGTTTTGTGGAAGTTGAATAGATTTTTAAGCCAAGTAACAAGTTCTACAATTGACCAGGACAGCCCATGGAAAGACCTAGGGAGCGTAGGACCAAGCCGTAAACCTGCCCGACTATTTTTAACTAAGGGTATTTTGGTCTTTTCCTACCCAATTTACCCCTAAAATACATTGTTTTGGCCCTATAACTACCCCTATAACCATTTTTACTCTTCAAACCATATCCCTCATTTACTCAAAATCTCCCAAAATCTCTCAAGTATTCTTCTCCAAATTCTCTCAAGAGCTCTAAGGTGAAGAGTTAGGGTTTCAAGCTTCAAGGTCTCATTCTTCTTTCTTTCTTAAGACTTTGATTATAAAGGTATATATGTGGGACTTCGCGAATGATTTTCTTTCATCTAGTGGGTCCCAAAAGAATTTTAATATCCTAAATTGATTTCAGGTTTTATGCAAATCTTCATGGATCCTATTTCTTATGATTCAATTGTTTATTTTAAATCTTATTATGCATGATTTGATTCAATTACATGGTTTTCAATTGGTTTCATATGGACTCATGCCTATGACTACGTTATGAACATGAAATGAATTATGCTTATGAAATTATGGACTATAATCATGAATTTGATTAAGAATTTATGCATGTTTAATGAAAAGAATGATTTATCACTAAAGGATGTTTTTAAGATGAAGTGTTAATGATTTATGAATTGTTTTCTAACAATTGAAAAAAATCATGATTAAGATGCTTAGAAAGGCATGTGTCTAATATGAAGAAGTTTATGAAATTATAATTTTAAAGGAGTTACTCTATGAGGACTTATGATTAGATTGATAGTCTTAATTATTCCTTTTCAAGTATTTTGATATGGATTTAATTATGTCTTTTTCGTTGGGATTTACTTATCATCAAGAGGACCTTGGAATGGAGGCATTATTGTTAGTAGAGGTTTGGTCTCTAGTAGCAATTCCCTTGTCTCAAAATAAGTTCCTCCATAGGTTATCTTAAATGACTTAGCTAGTGGACCCACAATAGCAATTATGAATGAATGTGACCGAGTCTACCTTGCCAAGTAGATTCCCTTTCAGTGTGAGGGTCATGTCAATTTTGTAATAGCTCACATGATCTTATTGTCAATTAATGGTAAATATCCCGCAAATGAACTATGTTTTGTTCAAAGGTTTTATGAAAGCTTCTCAAATGGTTGTTAAGTATTCATTGACCTTGTGTATGATTTATGATTTCTCTTCAAAGGACCTTACTACATTTTACTTGGTCTTGCATATCATGATTAAGCTCATCATTTTATCGTTCCTATGTTTTATATGTATTTCCCCATACATAGTACATTGAATGTACCAATGCATACTTGTGCCTATATTATCTTATAATATAGGGTTCGATGCTCCTCCTCCTAGACTTGCTTAGATCAGGATTGTTTTGCTTGATCAATTGGATTTGTGAGTCCTTATGGTTCAAGGGAAAATCCATGGAATCTTTATTGCTTTAATTGCCTTTTCAGTTTCAGACTATTACGTGATGTATGGACTACGTCCCAACCACTCTTATGATGTTAGAAAGGCTTATGTCAGACTCAGTAATATTTCACGTAACTCTTATGTACTCTATTGGTATCCTTTATGTCATCTTATAATTTGAGACTTATATTAATTATATCTCTTAAATTGTATTTTATTATGTCATGCTTATGTCAAGTGGTTTGTTTAGGGTATCTTCGGATCTCATTCGCCATATCACATCTAGAGTGTACATTGGGTCAACACAAACATGGTATTCAGAACATCAGGTTTAAGAAATATTCTAAGATATATGAAAAGCCGTGTAAAGTAGAGTCTTATTAATGAGTGTAAAGCGTGCCACATTAATGAATAGGAGGCTACAAGGTGTTTAGAAAACTTCACTTCTTTCACTACTCAAAGTCATGCCATAGAGTTTATCTCTATAAGGGTCTTTCTCCTAACTATTGTCTGATGTTTTTTAGGATATGCCTCATTGAAGCGCTAACATAAGATGGAATGTGGAGCCCGATGTTCCTCATGTGCTAGTTGATCCTTTGGCCGATCAAGTGACTCATGCTGAATTTCGAGCTACTTTACAAGTAATGGCTCATGCTATGATGGCCCAACTAATTGAGAGTCAATCGTACATGTATCAATTCTCCTTAATTTCCCATCAATTATTTCTATCACTGCCTTCTCTAATGCCAACCACTAATTTTGTCTTCACCTAGCCTCCAAATATTCCAAATACGAATGACTCACACTAAATCAGAAGAGAACATTAATTACTCCGTCAAACCAAATTCTCAAATTCATACAAGATTCCCTTTTATCACATAATCAATTAGATAAAAACAATTACGACAAATTTGCACTACTGATTGTTACCTGAAGATCGTATTTTTTTCCCTTTCCTCTCTCTTGCGTCCGCTTAGGTAAAGTTTCTGCCTCCCTTTCTTTTCTAAATTAATTATTTATTAAAACAGACAAATCCACTAACTTATTTTTAATACATGGGCCTAGTGGTATAGGTCTTTTAATACATTTTTAGGCTTGAGCCATTATTATTAACAATAAGCAAATTACCCGCAAATTAATTAACTATAGTTAAATGACTATTCGAATTTAACAAAAATGACCTTTCGGGTCCGGGTCATTACACGTAAAAAGGGTACTGGAACTTTATTTTAGAAAATTATTTTTCCAACTTCCTACGGTTACCATCTATGGCCCGTAGAAGCTCCTACGATCCGTAGATGGGACCCATAAACCAGACTTCAGTTCATAAATTTATTTTCCTCCTTTTTCCTAGTTCTGAGGTGTTACATTATCTCCCTCTTGGGAACATTCATCCTCGAATGGGACTCAAGGCAACATAAGGAGAGTAGGGGAAGAGATCTAAGAGCCCAACAAGATTACAAATTCATCAACTCCAAGATTAAACATACTCAAAACATCATTTTATAGGGTATCCATGCAAGTCATAATCATGAAGAAATCAATCAAAGCTATATCAACATCTCAAAAGCAAGTTTTCATAATCATGTGTGCATGGAGAAACATGAGTATGACTAAGACATGAGGATTGTCCATGAGGAACTAAATACCTCTAGCTAGAATAGGGTCGGAGAGAAAGAGATGGGGATAACGGGATATCATATCGGCCTCGACCTCCCAAGTAGCACCCTCAACTCTTTGATTTCTCTAGAAGACTTTCACGGATGCAACTTCCTTATTTCTTAACTTCTTAACTTGCTGGTCTAGAATCTCAATTGGAACCTATTCATAAGAAATACTCTCTTTTATACCAAGACTCTCCAATGACACAATAGATATTGGATCACCAACACATTTCTTCAATAAGGAGACATGGAAAAGCGGATGTACCGATGCCAAGTCATTAGGCAAATCGAGTTCATAAGCAACTTTACCAATACGCCTCAAAATCCAATATGGGCTCACATAACGGGGACTAAGCTTCCCTTTCTTTCCAAACCTGATCATAACTTTCATGAGTGAAATCTTCAAGTAGACCCAATCATATACATCAAACTCAAGGTCTCTCTTTATAACATTGGCATACGGCTTTTGTCGACTTTGATCTGCTTTCAATGGAATGGATAAAAGTCAAATGTCATTTTAACATAGAAAAGACAATGATCAATACCAATCCACAACTTTTAAGATCAAAACATAGAATAACTTCTTAAACGTATTTCAACATAGATGTGAAAACCTTTCACCAATGTGAATTCATTTATGATAAATACCTTTCACAATCATGATCATCATAGTAAGTGAGAAATTCTTTCACAATAACATCAATACTTTCCTTTCAAAGCATCATCAATTCATTTAAAATAACTTCATGAAAACATGCATACCTTCATAACTTTATAATTCATAGTTCATAGGTTCATCATGGAATCTTGGTTGAAAGCATAATTTAGGCATGGATAAATACAATTTCAACCAAATATCATAGATTAACATTAAATAATGCATTAGAAAACTTAATTAATCATAATTTATCATAATTGAATGAAACTCATATTCATTGAATTGGAACCCTAATTTGATCAATTGAAACTTGAATTGGGAAATTGAAATACTTAGGGACACCATGGAGGAAAGGACTCCATGGGTGAATACACACATACCTTGATCCTTTAAGCCTAAGAAATGGAGAATTCGGAGACTTGACTTGAACGCTAACTATTCTTCTTCTTCCTTAGACTTGAGAGAATTGGGAGGATGTATGTAACACCCCAAAAAATTTTGAACTAAGACTCGAACCATTTTTTGTTAAGAGTAAGATTTTACCGAGGAATTTAAATTTTCTTAGGTGTCAAGCTCACTAGATATATCACCTCGAGTTCCAAAAAGAACTAAAGAGAAATTCATTCAAGTCATCCGTAAGTTCTTTTAAGTTTTGGGTTAAATTCAAACAACTATAACTTTTAGCACATAATGAGTTAGGTGGCCCATGAGGTATCAAATCGAAGATCTTTGAGTTCTCTTTCCAACGCCGCTGGGTTTGCTAAAATCCAAGTTTGGATGAGTGAGGTATGACCGTTTGAGTGCAGCCTCTCTAGATAAGGCCTTTTCACCTGAACTAAGGAGGGGTATTTTAGTCTTTTCCTTACCCTCACTTAGTATAAGCGTGAATTAAACCTAATTTAGGGTCTACACTAATTAGAATCAGTTTCATTCATCCCCAAAATGTTTAGGGCTTTCGAAAGGAGGTTCAAGAGGAGAAAAAGTTCAAGGTTCTAAGCGTTCATCCAAGATTTCGCCAAGAACCTAGTTCTTTAAGGTATGTAAGTTCTCATAGTATTGGGTTCATTCACCCACAGGCCAATCATGTGATTTTTATCCGTAATTTCATTCTTGAGGTTGAATGATTTGAGTTCTTGAGGAGTTCTTGAGGTTTTAGCTTTATTCCTTGTTAATGGAGTCTTGTTGAGTTCTTGAGGTGAGGATCTTGCCAGTGAGTGTAATTCTTGAGGGATTTCAAGTACATATTCATGTACTTTGGTTAGGTTAATGAATCTAAGAAAGTTGGGAAGAATCCAATCAATTTTAGGTGAATTAGGACCCAAAATCGAGAAGAAAAATACATCGGAATGTCCTGGGGAAGGGGTGGCGTGACGCGCCACTGATGCGCCAGGGAAGGGTTTCTGAATTTTAAGGGTTGGCTCCCCCGCCACTCAATGCGCCAGGGTCGCCATGTCCCCTACTCTTTCATTTTTCTTTCCGTTTGAGTTCTATTAAACCGTGTCATCGATCACTTCTTAATTTTAACTATCCAAACTTCATAAAATCATCGCTAGATCCTTCATATATCCTAAACATGTCTCTAAATTTCACTTTTCAAATAGAGTAAATATTAAGAGTAAAGTTTGAGAAAACCTTTGAGTCCCATTTTGAGGAAGTCTTTGAGTCAAGGTGAGAATTCCTTTGAAATTAACTATAGCTTTGAGCTAAGTTTTGAGGAAGTAGCATGAGAATGAGAAGAGTGTACCCATGAGTTCTATATTGTCATTTAGACCCTTGAGTGGAGTCGTTCATGTCCATAATTCCGCATGAACTCTATGAAGTGAGTGTTCTTGATAGGAATAGTATCTTCGACTTCCGAGTTCTTGAGAATTGAGTTCCTAATCCTTTTTGAAACTATATTCTTAATTATGGGATTACTATATGTTATTCATGGAGGTCCTAGAGTTGAGTCGTTCATACCCATAATTCTGCATGAACCTTATAAGTCGAGCATTCTTGAGATGAGTAGTATCATTGAGTCCTTGAGTTCTTGAGTTATTGAGTTGCGAGTATTGAGTTCTATATATGGCTATTGAAACCCCTGAATTAAGTCGTTCACGTCCATAATTCGGCATGAACCCTATTTTGAGAAGTCTTTTACAATCATTTATAATCTGTTTAAAGACTTGAGTAAATGAGTATGAGGATGAGGAGAGTCGAGTTTCATTTTTTCAAATTGATTATAAGGGAACTAAGTATTTCCAAGAGTATATACTTTTACATTTAACACGAGAGGAAACCTTGATTTCCAAATGAGTTCATGAGGAGTTTTTTAGCATAATCTCTTTTAAGAGAAACTTTTGAGTAATAATCTCAAAGTATGAGGATGAGGAAATGTTTTTAAACATATAAGCATGAGTTATGTTATTGGGAGTAGTATTGAGCACTGATATGGGGACAAGTTCAGACAACTCAAAGTCCTCATAAACCATGTATGCCAACATGGGTAAAGGGTCATACTTTTAGATGATTCCTTATTGCTTTTTAAGCATAGCTTAGAGGATCCACTTAGTTGAGGATGTCCTATACTCCAGTAAGTATAGAACAGTTCTGGCAGCGTGGGCGAGACGTTGGATCATCACGTAGCTCACAGTGATGGTTGTCGGTTAGAGAATCTCCCAAATAAGAGTTATTATTGTATTTTTACATACAATTGAGTTATTATCTACTATTTTAAAGGTTTTCCATATATTGCATCTTTTATTGTTGCTTTATCCTTGAGTTGAGTTGAGTATCTTTGAGTTGAGTTGAGTTGAGTTGAGTATCTTTGAGTAGAGTATCTTTAAGTTAAGTATCTTTGAGTTAAGTATTCTTGAGTTGAGTCGAGTTGAGTGAGATGAGACGAGGTAAGTATGTTCCTTTTTTATCAGTTCAAGCTTATGTTTATGCTTTAGAATTCCCCTTACATGCTCGTACATTCAATGTATTGACGCCATTTGGCCTACATCTTTTTATGATGCAGATACAGGTATTCAGGGTCATCAACAGACGATCCTTCGAGACCACTTGCAGTTCCAGTTAGCCTTGGTGACCCTCTTTGCTTCCGGAGGATTCCACTTTTTCTTTCAGTTTGTTAGGATGTCGTGGTCTTGTCCCAATAATCCTTCTGTAATAGTAGAGACTTCATAGATAGTTTAAAGGTCGAAGAGTCTATCATCATTTTCCTTTGTTGTTGGAATGTTTTGAGGTCATGAGACATTTAACTAATACTTGTTAAATTATTTCAGACAATTATTGGAGTTGAGTTTAAATTGAGTTATAAAATTATTATGCATTTGGAGTTCAGTTTTGCTTAAGTAAGTCTTCCGCTGAGTAATGAGTCAAGCCAAGGGTTCGCTTGGGAACCAGCAATGGTTCTCGATTGCCAGTTACGTCCAGGGTGTAGGCTCGGGGCATGACAATGTATTTGGTCAAGTTTAGGAAATTTAGGAGAATGAGTTGAAATGGGTAAATTTGGGGCTTAAAAGGTTTATATATGGCTTAGGGTAGTAGGTAAAACGACATAGTTTTAGGTTAAATCATTTAGGAAAATACCCAAAAGCCCATAAAAAATAATTGGCGAGCCTTACCTACGGTCCGTAGGTCCTTCTACATACCGTACTGGTAAACCGTAGATAGGTTCAGAATCTATTATTTTGCACCAACTTTTAACGGAACCCATGTACGGCTCGTAGGTCTTCCTACGGTCCGTACATGCCAACCGTAGAACCCAACTTTAACCCTTAAAATTTCACTAAGTCTGGGACTCAGCTATGAGACCTACCTACCACTCGTACAATGGTTGACGGACCGTCCTGGTGAATCGTAAAAAGGGTACTATACTTGATTTTAGAAAATTATTTTTCCCACTTCCTACATTTGCCATCTAGGGCCTGTAGGAGCTCCTATGGTCCGTAGATGGGACCCGTAAACCAGACTTCAATTCAGAAATTTATTTTCCTCCTTTTTCCAAGTTCCGAGGTGTTGCAAAAACTTACTGAAAGGGGTTTTCAGGACTTGATTCCACGAGGCCTTCCCCAGACCATATAAGGTTCTATGACCCATAGACCGGTCGACCTATCCCCCTAGGAAATGTCAAGTTTCATGTCTATGGTCCACGGGTTGTTCTACTATGCGTAGAAGATTCTACGATCCATAGTCCGATCCGTGAAATTTAAACTTGAGAATCAACTTTCAAGAGCCTGGTTCCACAAACTAATATACGGTTCGTGGATATCTCTATAGGTCGTAGATGCCTTCTGTGGCACCAAACTGCAGAAAATTTTCAAGGTCTGATTTGAGTTAGAATTTTCGAGGTATTACATATTAATCTTTAATTTATAATTAAATAATGGGAAAAAACATTAATTTCCCCCTGAACTTGTTTTGAAAAGTCAGTTACGCACTTAAACAGTCGTAATGACCCTTTACACACTTAATCTTGTTCAAAGTGATATTAATAACCCCTCTCAAAGAGAATCTCAATTTTGGTGCAAAAAGGTGTTATACACGCGTTTTGAAACATAAATAATATTATTTTAATTTTAAAACCTTTTTCCTTGATATTTTCTGACATTTTTGCAAAATAGTACTCTATTTCTACTCTCTATGCATTTTTCCTCCTCTCGATGTAGATATCTCTCCTTTTCAAATTCATTAAATTCCTTCATTATTCATAAATTGATAGGGGAAAAAAATTTGAAGAGAAACCAGGGAACAGTAAGACAATTATGAAGTACAGAGATATTGAAGGCGACGATAGGTGATGGGCAACACCATTGTTGCCGGTGAAACAAATAAAAACTTCCATCTATTAAATTTTTAAAAAGTCTTGATAACTATCAATGAAAAACAAGCATTTCATTTGTATTCTTTGTGTGTAATAAACAATCAAATATGCTATTGATGGTGGCTTGAGACAAAAATGACGTTGTGATGGTTGTAGGTGGTGCACCGGCGAGAATAGAGAAGAAAAAGTAGAGTAATCATTTTCTTTGATAAATTTTTGATAAATTAAGGCATTATAATCATGAAATTGTTGCATAAATGTCTTAGGATTTTCAATAGAAGTTATTATTTTTCTCATGAATTTATTGGTCATCTTATCAGTGGATCCTTCACTGAGTTTGAACAGAAAAATCATGAACTTTAAGTTGAAAAATTATTAACTTTTCGATGGAAGTCATTCTCTTCTCTGTCACGCCCCGAGCCTATACCCTAGATGTGGCCGGCACTCGAGAATCATTTCTGATCCCTAAGCGAACCCTTGGCCTGACTGACCATATAGCAGAAAACTCACTCAAGCAGAAAGATACATCAATACATTGAATGCACAAGTATGTAATATAGCGGAAGCAAAATAACTGAATAAAAGGACTGTAATAGATATAACACAAACTCAACTGAATGTAAATAATTAAAGGAATGAAATAATTTAACTTTACAAACTACTTTCTTATCACTGAACTTCAACATAATAAGTGATATATTTAAAATACACTTTAACTTTATTGAGAGATTCTCTAACCGACAACCATCACTATGAGCTACGTGATGATACATCGTCTTGTCCACGCTGCCAGAATTGTCTTATATCGTGTCGGGATATAGAACCTCTCAACTAAGTGGATCCACTAAGGTCTGCCTGAAGGCAATAAGGATTCATCTAAAAATTATGATCTTGTACCCATTTTGGCAAGGCATGGTTTATGGGGGCTGTGAGTTTTCTGAACTCTCTCCCATATCGGTGCTCAATACTACTCCCAATAATATATACTCTTGTTCAAATGTATAAAAACATACTCTTTCTCTGATTTGAGATAATTGCTCAAACTATCCTCTTAAAAGAGGTAACTGCTCTGAAATACCTCTAAAACTCATTGCTCATTTAGAAAACAACGTTTCTCTTTGCTCAATGTAAAAATGCATTTTGGGTTGAAATAAATACTCAAAAGGGGTCTTTTTAAGAGGTAATGCTCTGTACTCAATCTTTCTGAAAACTCTTTTAACGTTTCTCAAAAAAGTATACTCTTTTTCTTCATGTAAAAATGAAACATTTTGGAAATACTTAGTTCCCTTATACTTTTTCTCAAACTCCTATTTACTTCCTCAAAAACTCAGTTTAAACAATTATGTTGTATAAAGGATTCTCAATAAGAATTCAATGAATACTCAAGAATAGGGTTCATGCTGAAAAATGGACATGAACAATCAACTCAAGAATCTCAATGCAAGATATAGCAACTCAATAATCAGTAACTCAAGAACTCAGAACTCAATATCAACTCATCTCAAGAATACTCAAATCTAAGGATAGAACCCTAGATTACTCTTTTACTAATTTGAATGTAGATGTAGGGCATGAGGATGAATTAGTCCAACACTACGATAGCCTTACATATCTGGAAGAACGAAGTTCTTGGCGAAATCGACGAAACTCAAAGAATGCTTGAGCACTAGTTTTTCACCTCTTGGAACCTTGCTCTAATGACTTGAAGTGTTAATGAACGTAAAATGACTGATTAACACTTTCTAAGCCCTTAATTAGGTGTAAAATGTTGTGGTTTAGGCTTAGAATATGGGTTAAAACGACGTAGTTTTAGTATCAAACACATATGAGAAAGACCAAACCTACCCCAACTTGAAAATTTGTCGAGGTGCCTTAAAAGGGAGTTTTCACGGACCGTTTAAGGCTCCACGTTCCGTGAAACACTTCACGGGCCGTATAGCCGATCGTGAAACTTCACCTGCCGAATAGGGCTTCATTAAAACGAGCATAACTTTTTACTTTGCCATTCTTTTTTATTTCTTTTTAGAGTTCCTCTAAAGTAGAGTGTTGGATATACTTCCATGGGGATAAAGTAAAGAAATAATCAATGCTAACCAATAAAAATGAATTGTCGAAGAAGAAGAACTCAAAAGAAAGAAAATGTAAAAGTTTTAAAATAAATAGGGCCACCAATTAAAAGATTAAAAAAAAAGAAAGTTAACATAGTATATACTTAATTATACAATAACCAATAAAATAGTGTCACGTGTTCAAATTTGACATTTTAACATTATTTTCTTCTTCTCAGCACCTTAAGGAAGATGAAGACACTTTCTCTGTCATGTCACCTACTAAGGGGTATTTTTTTTTGAACCTTCTAAGGGGTATTTTTTTTTTGAACCTTCTAAGGGGTATTGATATCACTTTGAACAAGATTATATGTGTAATATGTCACCATGATAATTTAAGCTTGTAACTGACTTTTTGGGACAATTTCAGGGGTGAGTTTATGCATTTTCCCTTAAATAATTATAATGTTATCCTCATTTATAAACTCTAGTTAACTTTAATTTATTATTATAATGTTTATCCTTATTTATAAACTCAAACTAATAATATGTAATATTTATCTCATTTAACCAAAACAATAACATAAGAGTTAATATCTCAGATGATCACTCAATTAACAATTGTTTTTATAGAAAGTCACTCGACTTTCTTTTATAACGTCAAAGTCACTCAACTATAGAATTTTCTCTTAGAAAGTCACTCAACTAAGGATTTTTTCTCACATAAAGTCATTCAACTTTCTTTTATTACCTCAAAGTCACTCAACTATGAATATTTTATGTACAAAGTTACTCAATTATTGATATTTCATTTAGAAAGTCATTCAACCAACTTAAATGATTGCTTTCATTAAATTTTATTGAAATACAATTTTTGTTTTAAGCTATTTTTTTTAAAATAATAAAATGCTCATTTAATTATTTTATTAAATTTTGTTGAAACACAACTTTTGTTATAAACTAATTTTTAAAAATAATAAAATACCCATTTTAATTATTTTATTAAAATACTATTTTGTTAATATTCTTTGTGGATTGACAAAGCAAAGAACGAGATAGGAAATTGGCTGGAAAAATGGGATTTAAAGATGAACAGGGGAGGATTAATATTACTGATCCTAGGTGATTTACTTGATTTTTTTTCTTCCTTTTTGTTTATTATTGATGTTTTTTTTTTCATTTAATATATATGCTACTATATGTACAGTAGTACTTTTGAACAGATATATTTAGAAAATAATATTTTAATAAAATTTACTAAAACAATTTAATTGATTATCTTATTAATTTTTTTAAAATTAGTTTAAAATTAGAATGCTGTTTTAACAAAATTTAATAAAATAATTAAATGGGCATCTTATAACTTTTAAAAAAATTAGTTTAATACAATATTTGTGTTTCAACAAAATTTAATAAATATTTTTATTTAAATTGGTTGAGTGATTTTCTAAGTGAAATACTAATAGTTGAGTAATTTTTCAGGTAAAATATTCATTGTTGAGTTACAATGAGATTATAAAACAAGTTGAGTGACTTTCTGTGGGAAAAATTATTAGTTGTTAAGTGACTATAATGTTATAAAAGAAAATTGAGTTACTTTATGTGAATGCAAGTTAAGTGAGCGTATGAAATATTAATTATATATATATAAATAATAATAATAATAACAATTAATAATAAAATGTCGCAGCTAGTAAAGGACTGACTCATAATAAATTAGTGTTCCGAGTTGTCTTCTACGATTGTTCATCTTTGTTCCTCTGCAGCTCTACTTCGTTTCTCTCCTCCATCTTCTTCCCATACAAGTTTTCAATATCTTTGTTTTCCCCCATATAAAAGCTCAGTACTCACAAGTCTCGGCTTCTCTGTTTCAAAATAGAAATCGTATACCTGCAACAGCCACATGAACGAGAAGATTTACCAAGAAAAAAGCTTCAATGGAGACAAAAGGGTTAGTATAAATTATTATATAGCAGCAGAATTGAAGGCATTTTGTTTCAATCTACTCAAATCTTTACTAATAGGGTTTTCCAGAGACAGAAAGTGAGAGAGACCTTCATAACATACTTTTGACTATTGAAGTTTAAGTAATGTGTGTATATATATTTTTTCTGTACTTAAACTTGTAAATGTTGAAATAGTTCTATCAGCTTTTGCTTTCTTTAGCACCAAAATTAAATTGGATTCATGAGATATAAATACCGAAAACTGAAATACATCCCGAATAACCATTTCAAGTAAATTGGATGCTTCAATTGATTTCCGAACAAGTTCTGACCATGAACGCCCCCTGATTTGACTTTAGGCTGAATGTTTCGATGCAATATATTTTCTGTACTTATTTTTATCAGGAAATTTAAAAAACTACAGATTTATATTTTCTGTCACGTAAATGTAGTATATTTTCTTTAGTTGCTAAAACAATCAAATTATAGATTTATACTTGTAATTACCTCTGAAGTACTTCCTTTTTCTTTTTCCTTTTAGTTACTGAACCAGAACTTGCCTCATGGTGCTAATATTGACGGTGACATCTCGTTGATGCTTGAGCTTCCAGAAAATGACAGGTTCTTCAAGAAAAAGAAGGTTTGAGGTTTTGAAGCAAATTATTGATAATCCTTATTACTTCTAGTTGTCTGTCTGGACCCAAAATCCCAAAGCCTCATTACAGGCGCCCAACAATTCCCATGTCGAGCGAATCCCATAAAATCCAAAACCATTGCATACCAGACGAGCAAGTCTAATAATAAGACAATCACATAATCACCCGAAACTAATTATCCAAATGCAATGCGGAAGCTCAAATAAAATAGGAACGGTTACATACTAAATCACGAGTGTCCATGAGTATATAAGTACAAGTCTAAAGTGTAAAATAGTAATAAACTGAAAGCGTAAAAGAACTTGCGGCCACCACATAACTAAGCAATTAGATTACCAGTGTAATCCATACTTGAACAATTAACAATGATCAACCCCGAGGTTCTCTGGTGCTAAGAACCTATCTGCATTTGAAGTGCAGGGAAGAGAAGAACGGGGGCGAGTACGGGGAAATACTTACTTAGTAATATTGATCGTCCTAACATGGTAGTGGCAAGGGTCATGATGTGAAAATACTCTTTTAAGAAAATCCTACACATATATGATAATCAACAACAATAACAAAATGCACATAAACATGGTATTAACATAGTCCATATACTAGGATGCGTGCTTGGGCGAGAGTAGTACTAGGATGGGTGACCCCCGGGAAGTCCTCGTGTTGCATCCCTCTTTTACATTTGAGAAAAAAAAACATAGCCCATATACAATAGATATATAACCTGAACATGAGTCCACATGCCATATACACAGTGCATGACAAGAAGTACAACCGTGTAAATTAATGTACATGAAATTGATAATGTTATTCTTGCATTAAGTGATGCATATAAACGAGTCCAAGTTTGAGAATAGAATCCCATTGAGGTCAAAATCTTAACTACCTCAGTCCAAGCTAAGCTTAACCTTCCAAAACAACTTTATCGCATTCGGAATGCACCAAATGACTTCAATAACTTCAAAAGAATAATTAATGATGTCAAACAATGCCATTGGACTCAATTCTATAATTTACAACAACAACAACATACCAAGTGTGATCCCACAAATGGAGTCTGGGGAGGGAGGGTGGGGTGTACACAAACCTTATTCCTACCCGTGTGAGATAGAAAGGCTATTTTTGATAGACCCTCGACTCAAGAAAAACATTTTCAAAAATAGGTTTGATAAGTACCAGAGTAAAAGCTATGGTGAAAAAGTACCATAGAAAAGAGAAGTACTAACTACGAAAATAGTAAAGATAACCCAAGTTAAAGAAACAACAATGGTAGTATAATTGAAGAATAAGATAATAATAAAAATAATAATAATGATACTGATAAGTATAAAAGGGAGCCAACAAGGTGCTCTAAGCCGGAACCATACTCTCTCACTCTCACAAGAAAGAGAGAAATGGCTCGACTATATACTAAACCTCTACCCTAATTCTTGACCTTCATGTTTTCCTATCTAGGGTCATGTTTGAAGATGTGCCATGTCAGGTCTTATCACCTCTTCCTAATTCTTCCTCAGTCTACCTCTACCTCTCTTTAGACTATCATTGCCAACCTCCGGCACCTCCTCACTGGGGCATTTGTGCTCCTCCTCTTTATATGTCCGAACCATCTCAACCTCGCTTCCTGCATCTTGTCCACCACTGTGGCCGCTCCCACCTTACCCTATATATCTTTGTCCTAATCTTATCTCTCCTAGTGTGCACATTCATCTAAGCATCCTTATCTCTGCTACATTCATCTCCTAAACATGTGAATTTTTGAGTGGCCAACACTTTTCTCCATACAACATAGTTGGTCTTATAAAAAACTCTATAGAACTTACCTTTAAGTCTATTCTTACCACATATGAACACCGAATGCAAGCCTCCATTTCATCTACCCTGTTCCAATACGATGTGTGACATCATTGTCGATCTTCTCATTCCTTGGATCATTGATCCAATATACTTGAAGCTTCCTTTCTTGGGGATGACATGTGTATCAATTCTCACTTTCACTGTTTCACATCCACCACACATTTGATGTATCACTGAACTTCCACTCTTTGTACTCTGTTTTACTCTTACTCAACCTAAAACCTTTAGGCTTTAGGGCTCACCTTCAAACCTCTAGTTTATCATTAACTTCACCTTGTCTCGATAATCAATACTATGTCATTTGCAAATAACATACACTATGGTAGCTTCGCTTTAATATGTCGTGTCAATTCATTCATCACCATGGCAAATAAAAAAAGGCTAAAAGTACATCCTTGATGCAACCCCATCTGGACTCAGAAGTCTTCGGAGTCTCCTCCCATTGTTCTCACTCAGGTTTTGGCTCCATCCCACATATCCCTAGTCACTCTAATATATGTCACAGGTACACCTCTAGACTCCAAGCATCTCCATAAAACTTCCTTAGGGACTTTGTCATATGGCTTTGGCTTTTCTAAATCTATGAACACCATATGTAAGTCTCTTTTCCTATCCCTATACTACTCCAACAATCTCCTTAGAAGATGAATGACTTGCGTAGTTGATCACCCTAACATGAATACAAATTGATTCTCGGAAATGGACACACCCCTCCTCATCCTCATCTCTACCACCCTCTCTCTAACTTTCATAGTGTGGCTTAATAGTTTAATCCTATAATTTAAGAGTCAATAAAAGTAAAAGTTAACTTCAGGTCGACATGGTCTAACCTCAAATTAAAATTAAAATTTAGATTACGCATAACCTCACGAGTTCAAAGCTATGCATGGATTTCCATTTGAGACTTCTAGTCCATTAAATCTAGGATTTAATTTTTTGTAGGATTTAGGCTTAAATTCCTTAATTTCCGCCATTAAATTCAATGTTTTATGGTTAACCTTAGCACACTATCATGATATAAACTTAAGGTAGTGATTAGAATACTTACCCCAAGTCAAAGGGCGAAATCCCAGTCTCCAATTCCCAAAACTTAGAATGTAAAATATGGTGAAATAATAGTTGATGTCCATGAAACTGATCTTTATACACCCTAGGAGCTTGGTCGTGATCGTGACACCCTGCTCGCTATAGCGGAAATAACCGAGGCCCAGGCTCACCGCAATCGTGACAAGTTATCCACGATAGCAAAGTCTTGCCTGGCACCTGACCCAACATTCACGATCTCCCACCATGGGAATGGCAAAAACTAGACTGTTCAACACCTCATGATCGTGAGACAAGTTTTGTGATCGCGGTTCATCCTTGATGCTGTCTCAAGTTCCAAATTGTGCCAAAACTCACCCGAACCCCTCGGATTCCAAACCATACCATACCAACAAGTCCTAAATAGTAATATCTATTTATGCAAAAGCTCAAAACATAAATTGGGATGCAAATATGCAAAATAAGGGGTTGGGTTGTTACGCTACGTCCCTTCATTTTGTTACATAGTTCATAGAAAAACTTGAAAACTCCATTCTTAATGTTTCTCTCATATGCTCTGGTCATGGTGTTATCTAATCTTGTCTGCAGAAACTGCTGGAAGACTTGGGTTCTCATGGAAAACATGTATCCATACATAGCTCTGCAAGTCCTGGTGAACTGGAGTCTTCTTTACTTTTGATGCTTCAGAGAGCTAGAATCATAAACTTAGATGAGGTATTCCTTTCTCAAAAACTAACATCTAGAAGTAGTTGGGTAACTTTAAAATGCTAATAAACTTCTGTTTTTTTTTTCCTGACTTGGAAAATGTGTTGAAAGTCTTTCCTCAGACAAAATGACTTCAGTAATTTTTCGGGCAAAATTAAGCTTAGACTTCACCATACTTTTGTTCAGATCTATTCAATTCTTCATCACAATTCTTACGAGGGTGTTGATGGGAAAAAATCTTCTTTGTTGGTGCAAACAAGTCATTTGAAATCAAGGAAAATGGGGGAGAGTGAGACAGTAGGTATATATGGGTGGAAAGGAAGAATTTTGTCTGTTCACTCCCCATCAATGCTAGAATACTACTATGGGTTCGTCAGATTCTATAGTTGGCGTCGGAGGGTAATGGATGATGTTTTAATTGCTAATGAGCTTTTGGACACCAGACAGAAACAAAAGAAGCGTTGATCATGTTAAATGGGAGTTTCTACTTTACCTTTTGAAGGTTTTGGAATTTGGTAACAAGTGGATAAAATGGATCAAAATGTGTAATGTGTATTTCTACTTGAGGTTTTGTGATTATCAATGGAACCCCGGAGGGCTTCTTCCCAGCTTATAGAGGATTAAGGCAAGGGGATCGTCCAAACCTCTTCCTTTTTATCCTTGTTATGGAATGTCTTAGCAGCATTCTGGATGGATTCAGGGCTTCATTTCTTGATATTAGGTGCCAAACAGACACTTTTATTACACATCATATATGCGGATGATTCCTTAGTTCTATGTGAGGCAGAAGGAGCACAATTGAGGTTCCTAAGGCTGATTTTGAAGGGCTGTCTGGTCTTCAAACTAATCTTGCTAAGAGCCACTTGATTCCAGTCTTTGTTGTGCGGACTCTTCACTTTTGATGCCGCACCCGTGTCGGATTCTCCAAATATACATTACTTTTTGCCCAGATAGTCCACCATATGCAACCTGGGATCACGCTCCAACATTTTTTGAGCTTTAGTTCCTCTTCTTCTGCTCCAACTAGGTAGTAAATCTAGTGTATTTGTTGGCATTGCCCAACTCAAACCAATGCTAGCAAATAATATGTTCGACAGTTGAGTAGTCACCCTACAATGCAAAAAGAGGTGACTATTTGTTTCAGCATCATAAGTGGCGGATGAGCAAATGTGTATTCTCTTTCTTTGCAGTCTGTCTTGTGTCAAACAAGCCTTCTTTACTGCCAACCAAACAAAACATGCCACCTTCTATGGTATGTTTGTCTTCCATAGCTGTCTCTAGGGCCAGTTTACTTGAAGATTGTTGTTATGATTCCTCAAGTGATATGCTGTCTTGACTGTGGAAACTCCTTCTGTCTCTCAACCACCATAATCTATCTTTCTCTGTTGAGGTTCCATTGAAGAAATTAAGTGTGTTAAGGAAGGCACTAAATCTGTCCATTTTGCAGTAACTCAAAAGTCTTCTCAAACTGAGGTCTCATCCTTGATTGTTCCATACCCTCATTGATACTGGCCCTTTGCTGCTGATTCAGGATGTAAACATCAAGGTATAAGTTCCTAAGTGAGCCATTACCTAGCCAATTATCTCCCCAAAGAGAAATATCTTGCCCATTCCCAACTTTGAATCTGATATTAATGCTGCTATCATCCAAATATTTCTAATAGTCCTCCAAACACTAACCCTATAAACAGAGCTAACAACTTTGGTTTTCATAGTATTCTTCTCCATATTTTTCTTTAATCACCCTCCTCCGTAATGATTGATCTTCATTTGAGTATCTCCAGAGCCACTTCATGAGTAAACTTTGATTTTGCTTCCTAAGATTTTGTATGCCAAGCCCTCCTTCTTGTTTTCTTAGTGTTAGAGTTTTCCACTTAACAAGATGAACACCCTTTTTTTCCTTGTTGTGTTGCCACAAAAAGTTACTTCTCAACATATCCAGTCTTTTCTCAACTTTTGGAGTTATGGGAAAAAGAGACATCATGTAGGTCATACAAGGCCCCCCATCGCCATCAACTTCTCCCCCATCTCCTGGGTTTTGACAGTAGTCAAGCCACCACACTTGATCCTCGATAGGTCATACAAGGCCCTCTTCTTCCTCTTCCTCTCAATCTCTAAATCCATTGCTAAGAGCTTATGTTGAGTTGTAAGATACTCACTCAGGATGGGAGCATACAGATGGAGGAGATCAGTGAAGGCAGCCTACAAGATAGCGATGGACCTGAATGCTATCACTGACAACTGGCTTTGGAAGCTAATCTGGAAGGTCAAACTTCCACCCAAAATTGTTTGCTTTAGCTGGACAGCAACGCATGAAGCCAGTCTACACAGTACAACCTTGCAAGGAGGAAGATTCAGATTGTGAATAGATGCCCCATATGTAACAGAGAGGCAGAAACTCATAGTCATCTGTTTCTGCAGTGCCCGACCGCAACAGACTTTTGGCACATGGTCCTCACCCTTTTTGGCCTCAGATGGGCAATGCCTAACACTATCAGGGAAGTTTTTGAATGCTGGAGCCACTGGAAAGTTGACAGCACGGTCAAAAAGATTTGGAAGATGATACCAACTGCTATCTTATGGACTATCTGGAATGAAAGAAATAGAAGATGTTTTGATGGCCTCTCAACTATCCAATCTATGCTCAAAGCTAAATGTCTTTTGTATTTGTATAGTTTTTTTTCCCCCAATGGATTCCCCTAATAGTTTTTTAGATTTTGTTTGCTCTATGATAGTGTACTAGAGATAACATACTAGCGCTCACTCTTTTGTAACTTCTTTGCATCTTCTTGATGCCATGAATGGAATCAATTACTTCATCTAAAAGAAAAGATACTCACTCAAGATATCCTTGCAGCCCTTACACAGACTTCTATCACACTTTCTAAGGAGTAAGTAATTTATCTTAATCTTAGTCACCGTACTACGAAAGGTCACCTAGTGATCCTCCTCCTTTGGGGAACTCGAATTAGCTATCACCAAATCAAAAGCGTTAGCGAAGTCAAAACCAAAACTGCCATGACATCAGCATAACCCCTTGAAGTATTCCTGACGTGGCCATTGAAAACACCTCCTATGAATAGCTTCTCGGTGTGCGGGGCCCCTCACTACCTCGTCCGAATCCTCCCAAAACTGCCTTTTATCCTCCTCATCCATGCCCGCATTTGGTGCATTTGCACTAATAACATTCAAGGTAAGTCCTCCTAATGACCACTACAATTGAACAGAAGCACAGCTTATTTGCTTGGAGGCAGATATGGAGATCCAGGGCACCTTTCAAAGTGGTATGTTTTTGTTGGACCGTCACATATGAAGCAGTTCTTTCACAACACTGCGAAAAGAATGAGAATGCTTATCATCTGCTTTTGCCTTGTAGCTTCACAACTCAAATCTGGAATATGTTTTTAAACACTGCTTATGTTAGCTGGCTGATGCCTAGAAGGTTAGAACTATCAAGCAATTACTGCACTGTTGGACTGGTAAGGGTATTGGGAAGGAGAAAAGAAGAGTCTGCGAGACCATTCCTTCCTGCATATGGTGGGTGATTTGGAAAATAAGGAATCAAGGATCTTTTGAGAGAAAACGTGGAAGTGTACATACATTGAAATAAATATATTTTTGTTTGCCTTTTTGGTATAGACTAGAAGATGTTAAGTACAACAGATAGGATGTTCAGTTTCCTACAGTGATGTAAAGAAATTGATTTGCGTGTATTTTGGCATAAACTTTGTGCCTCTGTTTATAAAATCTTACCCTTCTCAAAAAAAATATAAAATAATGCTAATAACACTTTTTTGAGTAGCTTTCCATGAGTAGCAGTTCATAAATCCTCTTTAATTCTATGAATTATGTGGCCAATTAGAAGTTAGAACTGTTAAAATTTGTCTGTGGATTGTTGGTGAAGCAAAATTATGTAATCAGTTGCTTTCTAACAAGCTCCTTACTATGTCGGTTTTATATCTGCCAAAAGAACAGTTTTACTATAAGTTCAGTTCTCTGAATATACCACAGTTTGTCAAAGGAGGGGAAAAATCATTAATGTGCCACTAACAGAATGCAAATCAAAACATATCCAAGTATCATTTTGTTGATGAGAATTTTTGCACTGATAAAAATTGTCTTTGGTTTAGCTGGAACTTTACTTTGGTGGCGAAGATGTCACGGATATGCTAGGCTTTAATAGCCCAAGGAATGAGATGGAAGCCTTGAATTCAATTCTTACAGCCATTGCTAAGTTGGATGGAGAACATTGTTCAACCACCACATTGGAAGAATTACGAGTTGCAGCTGTCAACTTGATTTCTGAGTTGGGAAAGAAATGTAAAGAGGAGAGCAAAGTTGTCTCGTGGTCTAGCTGTGAGCCAGAGAAATGTTTACAACAGTGGGGCGAAGGCCAAGGTGTGAAGTCACAATTGGAGATATCTTGTAAGTTCTCATCTCACCATTGATCCAAAAGTCAAAATAGCGTATTTATTTTTGGCATGCATTATCGGAAATGCTATTGGAAAAAAGGGGAAACTTATATTTTTTCTGGGCTAAGCTTGGAGCCTAATCTAGGAACTATAGAATTGCATTTCATTTTACCGTTGTGTATATAACTTCCCTGTTTACGTGGGAGTTTTGTATGATTGTCATTTAGTTGGTGTTACTAAGCCACTTCTGTGAATTTCAATTCTTTTTCATTTGAGTTGTACTTGTCTTTAGTGTCAGAAAACTACTTCAAATAAAACGAAATAATGTTGACTACTGTTTTATTTTCACTTATTTGAAAGTTTTTCAAGACAACTCCCTCTTCTTGTTTCCTTTCTTGCACCTACCCTGCACACCCTCTTGCCCATACTCTCCTTGTCTTAACCTCTTGCCATCTACTTTCTACTTTCAAACTTGTTGCAAGAACATTTTATGCCTATCAACTTGCTCTTTTGTTTTTTTATTATATAAAATCATGTCTTTCATTACATGTTTAGTGAAACAAATTAGCACATGTTTTCAAATAAATGCTTTGTGGTTGAGGTATGGGAGTAACAACTTGGAACACTTGATGTGGGCCCATCCGTGTCAATCTTGGTGGGCAGGATTACCGTAGCAACCTATGGTTGTGGGTTGGGCAGGCTGTAGGGTTGATAAGTCGAGGTGCAATAAAGCTGGCATGGAGACCACCAACATTTTTTTTTTTTGAAAAGGAAAAGAGAGATACTTACAAGGAGCCTATAAAATCCACTGATTGGATTTCCTCTTCTATACTCTGTTCTTTACACCAAAAACCTAGCGAAGTAATAACTTTCCACTTAATCTTCAAAATTGAGGATTCTTTTCCTTCAAAGATCCTCTGGTTCCTCTCCTTCCAAATGGTCCACCAAATGCAGGCTGGGACTGTCCTCCACCATCTTTTCTGGCTTTTGCTTCCTCCTTTTCTGATCCAACAGCTAAGCAAGTCTGCAGTATGTTCATGCATATGTTGGCAAAGAATCTAGGACTGCATTGATCAAAACAACTCTTACCTCCCAAGGAAAGGTATTGTGATTTCCAAAGAGCTAGTCTTTTTTCTGTTTTCTCTATTATTCCATCCCATGTATTCACAGCTTTGTGATTAGCACCCAATGGGAGGAAAACAAATTCTCCATTTTCCTTCACTTCTTTGCCTGCTCTTCCTACCATCGTGCTACGATGTGCTTATGGATTGTCTGTGTTCTGTTCAGTTGAGCTATGGCGAGATGGTGAAGGAATATGGTAGAGGGTTGACAGGTGGGATTGGGTCAATTTACAGGCGGGGGGGGGGGGGGGGGGGG